>BOPM01001393.1:28346-45846 GCA_022179025.1 Porites australiensis
TTTAAAAAATACTCGACCTCGATGGGTCGACACCTGGGCTCGCGGTACGGTCAGGTGATACTTGTCAGCGGATGCCCTGTTTTGATAGCTGTCAATTGATCAAAACATTGATGTGCAGCCTGTGCAATTAGTTTTCTCTTGGGCTCCCAAACTAGCTAAAAGTGTGGGAGTAAACATTGGTTTTCCTGTGGTGCGGACGGACGGCGGGCGGTCGGTGTACGGTCACATAATTACAAAATTAAATTTTCTGGGATAGGTAGATTTACTTAGCAATGTGGCTCCGCCCACGAGCGCGCTTCGCGTGCGCGTGGAGCTCCGCTATCAATGATCAAAGGGAATCTGCCAAGTTCAGCTCCACATACAATATTGGATGACTTATTATGGACTACTGACAGCTAAATATCCTTTACAAAAGTGTAAATGAGTTTTTTCGATCCGGGAGCTATATCCCATGACTTAAAATCTGATTTCACAAAGGCACCCCAAACTTCACCATTGTATCTTAAAATTGCTTTGCCCATTTTCAGAAATATCCGGCGGAGAAATCGTGAAAAAAATTAAGAGTTTATATGGTTTTGGGGGATGCTGTCACAAAATTACAGACGTTTGTATGGATCTTAACCATGTTTCAAGAGTGATAACTTGATCCCTGTTCAACCTCAGACCACCAAACTTGGTCAAATAACCAATCTCAACATGACCTTTTATATGGCTGTATTAGTTTATCGATCAGTTTAAATTCAAACTCGCCCCAGTTTCCTATGAAATGGCCATGCCCGACTTCAGAACAGCGTGAAATAACTGCAAATAAATAGGCATTGGCTCGTTTAAGCTGGATTTGACCATTTCATTTTTGATGCAGTACGGAGATTTGTTGTTTTTGAGTTTGTTAGCCGCTGTGCATGTTTCGAGTTCAGTTATTAGGTTGTCCAGGGAATGCGATTGTGTTTTTGCATCTTCTAATCGTTTTAACTCATCGATAATCGCTTCTTGGTGCGAATTAAGGGGGCTCGTTTGAGTGTAGTGACTGTAAGTGAGACAACCAACTTTCTTCTGAGATTGGCGGGGTACTAGTTTCCTTCATAGAATCATCCATCGATTTTATAAGCAACCATGTTTTCCAGTTCCGAAATCTTGGTATAATAGTAACCTTTTGTCTTCGGTTTCAGAACGTATTTGTACTGGTTTTAGACAGCGTTCGTAATATTTTTCCCTAAACGTAATATTGAGAGGATCTCTGTGTTTTAGATAAGCAAGTTTCCTCAATTCGTGTCTCTTAAGACTACATTCTTTATCAAACCATTTTTTGTCAGAAGAAACGGAAGATAATCTAGTATATCGTTTTTTAATGTTCTTAATTTTTAAACAATGTTTTGCGGTTGTAAAAAGAATCCTTTCTACTGCATCAAGCCTACTATCAAGCTTTCAAGCTTTCACGCGCAGAAATAGATAATTTGCATGTTGGCGCCAAAAGCTCCATTGCAGGAGCTGCTAAACTTTGAGGCTGCTAAACTTTTTTTAATAGATGAACAAAGAAGATTAAAAAGGATTTAAATTGTGGGTTAAATTTTTTTTAACAACTTGTTAGCCTAAGAGTTTTTCATAGCTTATTTTTGTTGTTTGCGACGTTTGATATAA
This sequence comes from Porites australiensis, assembly GCA_022179025.1. Lineage (NCBI taxonomy): Eukaryota > Metazoa > Cnidaria > Anthozoa > Scleractinia > Poritidae > Porites > Porites australiensis. Next base: position 29,985 of record BOPM01001393.1, read on the forward strand.
TACCTGATAAGTACAGTCAAATACACTGAGGAGGCCAAAGAAAGTGTGCGTATTAAACAGGACACTAACAGAAAAATCTCTCTAACTTTCCGAGAGTCATAACTCGTTTGATACCAGAATAGTCTGTAATAGCTCTTATGCAATGTTTACGTCACACAAGCAAAATTCACCACCAAGCCTCGTTATGAAATTAAAAATTAGCGAAGTTTCACAGTAATGAATTCCCAAGGCAGTAGAGTTGAAAATAATACCCACGGACAAAAAGTGCAAATGCAAAAAATCTGTTCAAACGAGGCTTGGTGGTGAAATTTACTCACTGACGAAATCATGCATAAGGGCTTTTGACGTCTACAATCCATCCTATCCTGTTCCTGTCTACTGTTCAGTAGCGCTAGAAACAACGACATCTGGGTATTTTAAGCTTCGTGAAGGAAAGGTTTATTACAGAAAACAGTTGACGATGAAGTGTCCGCATTAGCGAGGTAGACTTTCCATGAGAATCTCTTGATTGGGCAAGAAACAAGTGTTCGTTATCCGCGGGTTGAATGTAGAGAAAATGTAAGGGCTTTCCCCACGGACAAAGAAAACTATCTGTAATATTAAACTAGGTCTACGTATTAGACGGATGTACGCAAAATGGGGCTCATAAGGAAGTGCAACGTGTTCTTGAATAAGCGCCGCGGCTTATTAATTTGTCATGCTTTAGTGCGGCGCTTATTTGAGAGCGTTGTTTATTTGAAAGTTGGACGCGACAATATAAACTACCGTATCATTACTTTCCGCATTAACAGTAACAGAATTAACTCTTTTTATTTGATTATATTAGGGCCGTGGCGCTTATTTGGGGGGGGGCCTATAAACTTTTTTTCTCCCGACTGCGGCGCTTAATCGGGGCGGTGGGCGCTAAGTCAGGAGCGGCGCTAATTCGAGTAAATACGATAATTGGCAAAATTATCATAATGAAACAGCCAGCCATTACACAGCCCCTTTAGTGACAAATTATTCACGTCATTGATGACGTTAGCATGACGTCAAAACAATTTAAAGGCCTAATTTATCACTGTTAAGAGTTTATTACATCTAGGGCTTTATTATGTTTAGGGACGTCTATTACGTACATTTAGGCCTTCTAAACGTGTCATCTTAAACTATTCTGTTAATTGTAACGTTTTCTTCTGTCGGCAGTGATCATAAGTGAGGGCAATTAAGCTAGTGATGGTTACTTCCACTCCCAGACTCGTCATCTTGTTGCGTTGCATCAGACCTATATAAATACGAAGAAAGATGGAATAAATGACTTTGCGCAAATGATAATATTAAGGTTATCAAAGTGTCAAACAAAAAATTAAACTCACGATAAAGGTGGTCTCATGAAACCATAAATGATAGCAAAAAACGAAGGTATTTTTTACTTTGTAGGTACTATAAGAGGCCGCGCCCTTGTTGTTTGATAAAATTTTACGAATGGGAAGAAGTCACAAGTACTGATTTTGGCAAATATGATTGTGATACCATCGGGCATCTTCGTAAACCTCTACGACTCATGCCAAGCTGAATTCGTTTTAACACTATCTTAGCGCTTTAAAATTCTAATTTTACCAGGTTTATCCCTTTGGTGAGGAGTGATACACTTTTACCCATCCATGTTCAATAGGTAGATATTCTTCGTAATAGTATTTTTCTGTTTGTTGAACTGCGCCGTCTCCCTTCATCTTTTTCACTTCAATCTGGAATATAATAAACAAAGTTTTGGGTAGCTGATATTAATAAAGTTTCAATTCGTTAAAATATTTCGTTTCACACGAAACAAATAGGCCATTTACGAGTTCCCCCGGGCCTCTGTATCAAACGAGATTAAGTGCTCAGCCTTTGATATGGAAATGATTTTTTATTCTCATGAAAATAAAACTCATTTTCACAAGAAAGGTTGTGCACTTGGCCTCATTTTGAAAGTGAGGGTTTTTGGAACTCGGAAGTGGCCCATTCATTCCATCATAAAAAAAGCAGTTTTCAGTTTCAAGCAAGTGCCATAATGGCCCTTGTTTGGAGTCAGAATCACTTCAATGTTATTCATAAATGTAATTTGTTGAAACTATAGGCAAACGTCTTATGCACTTCGCAAGGAGGTCGCCCCTGGGAACACTTACAGCCAAATTCGTTGTATCGCGCTGCGAGTTTGCAAACTTCGAATGGGTTTTTCTGTTCCGTCAATCATTTGAGTGGGGGCGGAGTTAATGCAAATCACAATGCAAAGCACTCGCCTAGATTGGCCTGCAAAAACAAAACTGAGAACGACTCTAGACTGCTCAAGAATAGCAAAGGAAATCGCGATGATGAGGGGACTTTTTGTCGAGGGCAAGAGACAAGAATAAGAATGATCAGAAAAATCTTCCAAGAAAACTAGTCGATTATTGCCAGAAACAGGGCACAAGCAACGAACCTTAAAACACAGAAACAAACAAAGTGGATCGAAATGCACCAATCACAAGTAAAGATGTGTTTCCTAAGAGGTCCGCTAAGATGATTGACGGAACAGAAAAATCATCTTTTTATTATGAATAAATCACTAAACCAGGAAGTCTTCTTGTGCTTTATACAGCTGTAAGATGCGACTGTTAGCCCTTTTTGTTCCTTTAACCGAAATTAATGACAGATGTCTGTACCCTTTTTTCATACACTCCAACCAGAGAATTCCCTATACCCTTAACTTCCATCAGTATACCTGAAGCCTGAAAAATGGTAGAGTCTTAAATAACGCACTAGTAACGACTTTCTGGCATTTTACTATAAATGTTATATTGGCATGACATTTACTTTCCCCTTTCCCGGTCAAATTTTAAAGCGGTTTAAAGCCACGAGAATCAAATCAGACAATTGAGAATCTTCTTCTTTTCGCCATGTTCCCTCAGCTAGACTCATCCAGTATTAGTTAGCTGAAGAATGTTACAACTAACTATGAGTACAGTTTTTGCAACTGTATTTTTATTTGCATTGTTAGGATATTTTTTTGGTCATAATCATATCCGTTTTGTCTCATCAAGTATCGTCCGCTTATTCTAAAAATTGGCTTATGATCGTCTTCCCAGGTTAGTCTCATGTAAGAAAACACGGTTCAGCCTTTGCAAGTCTTTGTTACGGCTATGTTAGAAATCATGGCCTGACCAAGGTAGAGTCTCAGTCATTTATGTATTAGCCTCCCACGCAGGCGTTTTTAGGGGAGAGGGATGAAAAACGAGCTCCCCTAAAATTGCCTGCGTGGGAGGCTATTTATGTATAGACCCACATACGGCTACACAAAATTTCGTCTGAAATCTATATGTTGACAGAAGGAGTCAGCTACCTGCATATGCGGATGATCATCAGCTATACTTCTCTTGTAGAGAATCGGATCAAGCAATACAGGAAATAATCATACGAGAACAGATGACAATTAAAGTTACTGACTATCTAACACAGCTGGGTGTCACTATTAATCGCAACATGACCTCTGGGCACATATCAGCTGCGTGTAAGGCAAGTTCGCGGGATGGAGTAATGATGCGCCTCTGTAAGCTCATACCGATCAAGGCTAAACTGCAAATATACAAGGCTGCTGTCCTCCCCTACGTTACATATTGCGGGTTAAAGTGGCATTTTTGTAGGAGGTCTGATAGTGAGAAAGAATTAACGAAAGATGGCTAGATTGGAGTTCCCCATACAGTGAACTGTAGAGCGAAACTGAGAATTCTATATAACGGGCGTCTTCAGGATATCGCAATTTTTATCAGTTCAAGGTCAAAAATAAGCTCGTGCCGAAATATATTTCAGATTTATTTACAGTAAACAGAAGAAATTATAATTTAAGGGGAGCCGACTTTATTTTGCCTGGATTTAAGACAATTAGATTTGGACAACGCTCCTTGCGGTGTTATGGTCCATTTTTATGAAGCAAAGTATCATCCACTTTAAGGAATTCTAGAACACTTGTATCATTAAAGAATAAGATAAGGAAACAAAATTTCATGGAACCTGTTTAAAGAGTCTGTCCACTAGGGTGTTTTTTTATGTGCCTCATTCTTGTGCTTTTGTTTTAATGGGTTTTATTTGGTTAATCATTTGATTTAATGTTAATTTAGTTTATCCTAGACTAAGTTGTTATTATTATTATTATTATTATTATTATTATTATTATTTAATTATTTATTTATTTTGATAATTTTAATCTCTTGTAGATAGGTGTACATATTATATATGTATTAAGGCTTTATTAGATGTCTTTACGGAAATTAACTAGCACTTGTGGATAATTGTATGCTGTATATATATTATAAATATTAGTATTAGTGTTTTTAATTCAATGTTATTTTAAGATTTTAGGTGTCCCCGATTAGTGCACCACTTATGGTGCGCTAGAAGCTTAGAAACTAACGTTTTTGATTGGTTGATTGATTGTCCTTGGTTGTCAAAGTCACTTCATAACACCAATTTAATTGTAATAGTTTTTGTTCTCGCTACATTTACATTTAGTTTATTCGTGTAAATCCATTGTGCAAGCCTGTCTAAATCTTTGCAGTATTGTTAGCGTTACTGAGTAGTAGTATCGTAGTATCGTTTCGGAAGCGATACTACGATACCCAAGGACATTAGGTAGACATTAATGTAATCGAAAAGATTAACGGTCCAGAAATTCGGATCCTTGAACACTATGACAGTCACCCCGCGAGTGGAAGACGAAGCCTGTCTAATAACCATTTTATGACAACGAGAAGAATGACAAACATGAATTCAGCCAAGATTCACTGAAGATTAGTTTCCTTGATAAAATCTCATGATCAACCGCCAAGTATTTTTTTTTATTAACACTACATATTAATATATTAACTAAACTTTATCCATGTTCCTTGGAAGCTCGTCATTGGGTTAAAACTGGTTGCTAAGTCTTAGATGCCTGAAAAAGTATTGTTTAACGCTAAGTAGAATATTGAAAACTAAGTAATCACTATCAAGCCCTACACGGGGATGCTACCCCCGAAAGCGGGCGTACCCTTTTTCGGGTTTCAGATATGATAAGGTTCGCTAATTGAAGTATATGAAAGGGGAGAGAATCTGTGATTTCCATTTATAAGAAGTACCAAAACGGTTAATAGGCGTTTTTATGGCTATAAAAAAGTCGAGAAAACATTCTGGTTTTGTGATTTACTCAGTGCAGTTACAGTTACCAGGGATGCAAAGTTGTAAACTAGGTTATCAAAGAGACACCGTTTGTCAATAGAAGGTATTAATACAAAAGCGGGACCTTTTTCTGTCAAAAATGGTATATAAAAGGGTAAAGGGTTGAACCTCTGACCGGAGCCTATCCGCATAAAACTTTGTTGAATACCCCACACACACACATACACCGCCCCGTGGCTAGAAATCAGGCTTACTTAAATAAGTAACTGAAAGGATTTAGTCAAAGATGAAGGCATTTTCTATATTTAATATTAGGTCATTGGGCAAAATTCCAGCATATTCTATAAAACTTCTGTTTGGGCAATACTTCATGTCAACCTGACTTTTGCATTATGTATTGTTCTGTGCACGATTTACACGTGCAATACATCAGCTTCTATGGCCATTGCAAGTGGAGTTCATGCCAAGAACAAAGATCATCATCATCAGGGTTTTCATTCACTCATGACAGAGAAACCCCCTCCCTGGATCGATCCTGTCGATGATGTTTTCCAGGGGGTTTGCCATACTCGCCACGTCTGGCACTGCGGGTTGGCGAGGTATTTTCTATCAGGGTTCCTTCCCTTAGCCTTTTCCTAAAGAAGCACAACCTGCAAGGCAGCGGGTTCGACAATGTTTGCTGGATGGCCGGTGGCTCAGATGAGCTCGTACATCCTTAGAGATGGATTTTGTTTCTAATTCCAACAGGGTGTCCAGCCATCCTCCTCACCCTACTCCCCCTGGAATTTGGTGGGGTGACGGTTTAGTCGCCGACAACCCGACGCTGAGACACGTGGTACCGGTTTTTCAGGTTACCAGTACCAGGCCAGGCCTTCTGGCCTCACCTAACCGGCTTAAGCATTTTGTTGGGATCACAACTCGACCAGTTCTCTTACAACCCCTTTCGTCATAAAGTAAAGACTATATTAGCCACTGCAACCATTAAGAGAGGAACCATGTGTATTGAGAGCGTTTACTATTTTTCGGAAAACCCGGTAATTCCAGTGAGTCAAATCGTTCATTCCGGTGGAAATTTTATTCCGGTGGACATATTACCTTTTTCCCACCGAGAGGGAGCAATAAATTCATCTGTATTATATAAATGGTACAACCCAATCCCATTCCTGTTTTCCATGCAAAAAAAATACCAGTAACACTTGGAAAAGTTTTTACCGGGATAACGTAAACGCTCATTTTTCTCACCCAAAGCAAGCACCAGTGCCAAAGAGACGATCCGCCAGTGCTGTCTATTCTCACACTTAAGATACCACACTTCCTACATCTATGCCTCTCACGTCAAAGCTATCCACGCTGAAAATTAAAGGAATTTTTTTGAGGAAGTCAAAAAAATTAAATAATAAGATAATAATAATAATTCAAATGCCACCCTAATACAGCGGTGTTTAGAGGATTAACTTTTGCTGTATTAAAAACCATAAACATGTACAGGTTGTTTCTAAAGTTCTTTCCCATTTATTCTTCGCTAAAAATTTCGTTGATCACTAATGCTACCTTTTGTAAAATTAAGTATGTTATACCTTACTCATGTTACTTTGAAAAACTGCAATATTAGTAACCAGAATGGCCTCCATTATTTTCCGAGACATTTACTAAGTAGCTGGTTTTATCAGCTCTAGGGCACTATTTTCACAGATCCAGACGCACCATCGATCTCGTACTGATCTTCCCGACCTGGCCATGCATGTCCTACCATAAACTACTTCAAAGTCACCTTTTTCGTCACTTTCATATATTATCTGAATCAGTCGCGTATTTATCTGGTTCACTAACTAAACCCTCTCGCACGATAATATATTCAAGATCTCTGACTTTCCTATCACACATGCTCAAGAGCAGTATGCCACTTGGGGATAATAGTTAATAGTTAGTAAATAGATTTCCATGAGTAAATAATAACTATTATCCCCAAGTGGCATACTGCTCGTGAGCATGTGATAGGAAAGGCAGAGATCTTGAATATATTATTGTGCGAGAGGGTTTTCATTGCAGTTGAAAATTGGATGGCGAGGTGTTCTCGAACTAGCGGGCTTATTAATTCGCCTGAGAACGAGAACCTTTGAAGCTAAAAACTGCCAAGCGGTTTCTGCAGATGCTGCATGTGTTTTGTTTTCTTCATATTTTTGTCGAAAATGAACGGACAAGAGTAAGTTGGATAAATATAATATATTAAATTTCAAAGCGCATGTAGCAGAAAGTTGGTTGTATTAAAGCGCTAACTGTGTTCGCCGTAGTTGTCTGAATACTCATTTTCTTCCAACAATGCTCTGGGTAAGAAGAACGTTTCAGTGAAGAGGTAGTTTGTCAGCTGTCTTCCGCTATTTGTGCGTTTACGTTCACAAATGTGTTAGCCTATCATTCTACCATTAAATTTTACCAACATTTTGTGGAGCGATTTCTACGGTCACGATTCCCTTCAGACTTGCAAACATAAAACTAGAGAGCTCTGGGGCTTATTTGCTGAAGTTAGGGAAAAATCTGTCCTGGGATTTCGAAGTTATTTTCATTTCTCGTAAAAATGATATTTTAAATATATGCCGATATCTCAAACGTTTTTATACCTATAAGAAAATAAATAACATTTTCTTAAAGTTCCATTATTATTTATTAAGGATGCAAAAAATCGTAGAAATCGGTTAAATCTTTCGTTCTGAAAAACGCGAATCAAAAACATAACCAACACGCATATAGATAGGAGCGGGCCACCTTAAGCGATTTCTTAAAAAAATTCATGGTACAGAGAAACACAAAGATAAATAAAAAACGTACGGCGTCATTACGTTGCCACGGCGACTCCGATTGCAATAAAACCTAGATCATAAGAAATTTTTATCTTTATATAATACAGTTGTGGTAACCTTTTTCCCATATCTTTACTCATGCCGACGTAGTTAATGCTCAAACTTGGGAGGTATCACCCCTAAAAAATCCAGTAGGGCCACCTTAAGCGGTTTTTAGCTTTGCAGGAAATGAGCCATTCGAGACCCAGATGTTAAAAATTTTAATCAATGCTTGGCAGATAGCATGCCTTACTAGTTTTAAAATGCTGACAGTAAAGGAATAAAGTCCATGGGCCATGTTACTTGTTAGTGGTTTAATTTCGATCCGCCTCGATATCTTTGGAACGAATCGAAAGGGTCGAAGTAAAAAGAATACCGTAGAGGTGAACCCGGTAAAAAAGGTACTTGAATCGTTGTAATCAACCTGCATCACGAACAGGCACACATAAGTAAAAAAGGTAAATCAAGCATTTCTCACTTCGATAACTCGAGCAAATTCAAAAGATTATCGGAGATCTGTTTATTTGAATGAAGTGTTAAGCTGAAGCTAAATAAAAAAGAGAGAGAATTTGAAACGAGGATGTGATGTCACAGGGGATCGAACGGGACCTCGGGCACTGAAGGCCGCGCACTAACCAGCGGTGCCATTGTACTCCTAGTAAGGGCATAGGGATACTGATAGATAAAAACTTAACTGGGATTACCATGTTAATATCATTTTTAAGAAGGCCAAAGAAAACAAGAGAAGTCATTCGCTTCTTTTTAGAAGCTCATTAGAATGTCATTTAGGTCATGATTAGTCAACGTTTTTATCGGTCCGTCAGTCTGTTTGTCCGACTGTCTGTTTCTAGTAGTTTATGTAGCGGCAGCAGCAGTAGTAGTAACAGGAACAGCAGCGGCAGCATAAGTAGTAGTTGTGGGTGGCTTAACCGTATCTGTGATTTGCTAGCGTGAAATTGCAAGCGTGAAATGCCATCTACAATCATGGGGAAAATTCGTGGGACATTTTGCGTTTTGGGAGCTTCCTTACTTCCATCCCCTCCTCCACTCCGTTGAGGTGTGTATTGTTCAGTGTGGGGGGAGGGGAAACGCAAGATATTTTTCCGAGCACCTTTTCCAGGAGTGCAGTATACTTTCTAAGTGTAAGAAGCCGCGTTTCTTCATTGGAAGAAAATGTACGCTTCGTCATTGTCATTGACTTGTCAAAAATTCATGGCTTCCTTCATTTCATACTAACTCAAGATAAGTGAAAGCTTTCTTTCCTCGCTCAAAGTCATCATGATTAGGGGTATCCAGCTTGACAGGAGTTGTTGAAACAAACTGTGTACCATTACTATTAAGCAAATGACCACGAATTTTGAACATCACTTCTGCTTTTGTGCCAGCACCCAATCCGCTACATGTTTTTATCCTCACTTTGTAAACTGTTAAGTGAAAAGAATGCATCACCTGGGATTAGAGGATAATGGTCTGTCAAGGAGGAGGAGAGGTTAGAAAAAAGAGACCAATCAGCCTGAAAACGTCAACTGATTGAGACAAACTAACATATAATACAAGGTGCCTGTCCCAAGTCTCTAAACAGCCAAGTCCAAGGAGCAAGAACTTACCCTTCCCACCCATGACACTTATGACTAGACAATCACTCTTCCCAAGCTCTGCTAGTAACATTATGATTATGAGTCAGAACACGGGGTAGCCCACAGAGAAAATTCCTTGACTTTGCACTGCTGTCTGACTCGAGACTCTTACCAAAGTGACAAAATCTCAAATGTGTTCAAGCGAAAACTTGGTGGGCACTTTTTAGCAAAATCACACAGATATCTCACTGGTGAAGCAAAAGAAAAATAATTATCAATTACAGACGAAGTTGAGTAAAATATCGTGATTTGTCAGTGGCGAGCAGATCGGTTGAGGCAAGAAACAGGACTGCAAGACGTTGAGAAATCACGATATTTTGAGATAACCGAGTTCAATAATTGTTTTATCTTTCAGTCACCGAGTTTGTTTTTTTAATGAACATCTTCGGGAAGCTGCCATCTTCACGCAAGAGTGATCGCAAGAAGGAGAAAAGCATGGTTTCATTTACGCAAGGGAAGTACATTATTTGCAACCAAAAACAGTCAAACGACATTGCGCATGAGCAGACCATTATTTGTAGGATGTCATTTCACCGGCGAAAAATGTCTACGCATGCTCTGCAAAAAATGACACGTGATCGATTTCGGGTAATGTCATTGGCTCCGAGGCGAAAATGCCCGCGAAATGTTGTTCAGATGAAAGAAGCGATGGCAGCTTTTTTTGGCAGTGACAGCTTTGCAATTTCTTGCCACTGTAAGAGATCAAAACTTATTTTGGTCAAAGTTTTGACGTAAGTGTGTTCTCTAGAGAATATAGCGTCCTGAAGCTGACAAAAAATCGCATTGGCATGGTCTGATTCAGCGTTATTGACGTTTGCGTGGTTTGCATGTGGAAGACATGCCGAAAAGGTGGGTAATTTTTGCTCTTTTTGTTTACTGTATATTCCGTGCAACTCGGTACAAAAAGAAATTATAAAGTAGTGGAAGAAAAATTATTGGGCTTTGTTTCGGTATATAAATTAGCTTGTACCGAGTAGCACGAAAGCGACAGTTTTGTTAAATGTGTATCGCGTTTTTGTGTCAAAATTCGACTTTGATTGTGAATCTAACATTCGATAACATTCGACTGTTGATCGAAGAGCGTATTAGAATGCTATCCAAAATGTTTGTGTCGTTTAGATCAAGTTTCTTATCACGGATTCAACAAAAAAGGAGAGGGACAGACATTTTTGGGCTTTGTTTGTTAATATGACTTAGTGTGTACTTTGTTGATGGAAAACTATATTTAGATGATCAATCTCCGCATGTTTACACTCTTTGGCACACTGTTTATGGCAGAAAAATACGCTTACGCTTGGTTCAACTTTATCTCGTGTCACTCGGTACAAACGGAAATTATAAAGAAGGTAAAGAAATATTCTTAGCGATTGTTTTGCTATGTTAGTTGTCTTGTGGCTAGTGTATCGAAAGTTGCGGCAGTTTTCTAAAGTGCGTAGTTCGAAACGTGTTGCTGGAGAAAACATAATTTTGCTTTATCTTTTCGGTAAAAAAAATAATAAAATAACTTCCAGGTGTCTAAGCAATTTCAAAGGACCTACATTGTCTTATTTCTCCGCTGCATAGAGCTGTGAACAAAGGCCGTTCTTTCTAGTGACCCGGCTTTCATCAGAAATATTGTTGACCTTCGTGATCGTGAAGAGTCCAAAGCTGGAATCCGGTAAACCGGCCAAAACGCGAGCATCGCAGGGAACAAATCCCAAAGGAATAGGTGAAAAAGGATAATAAAAAGCCTAGGCTATTCTAAAAATATCTGTATATGCATTTGCGACTCATATGAAGCCGCAACAATTAATCTTCTTTCCACTGCAATAAACAAACGATGGAGGTATTGCCGCCATTTTGAATTTGGCAATGTCACGTGGTCGCGCGTCGACCAATCAGACATTTTTCGCCGGTGAAAGGATGTCATTGGCAGGTTACGTGGTGGGCTCTCATCCAATGAAAGGAAAGAAAACTTTGCATCGAATGATAGTAATACTTACGAACGATTCCTCTACCAAAAACTGCTGCATGAGCTGAACCGCAACACACCAAAAGTGATGCAAATAACAGAGCCTTCATATTACGACCTGTTTAAAACAATAGTACCTTTTGATAGCACCTAATAGTACATTCTTGAGAGTAACGGTTAACTTTCGCCTTGCGGACATCCCGCTCTAACGGACGCCCTGATAAAACGGACAGTAGCTAAATCCCCGGCAAAAACAAATTACAGACGTTTGACTGAAATTAACTCCCGCTATTACTGACTCTCGCTAAAGAGGACGTTTAACTCGAGGTCCCTACAGTGTCTGCTATAAAGGGAGTTGACTGTATTTATGGGCTCAGGTGGCTTTGACGTTTTTACCCGCCGGCTATAGCTAACGATTTTTTTTCTTTCGATTAACTTTAAAAGAAAAACTAAACATAGCAACTTACTTATAATCAGATCATGATTCATCACTAGAAAGGACATGGAGGAAGCCTTAACACTGAAGCGATCTCTTCAAAAACCGGCGAGAATGTCTTTTTCGGTTATCTTCTTTCACGACTAACGTTGTTACCTCTATTACACTTAGCCGCTTTGCGGCTAACGCTTTACCCCTTTGAGACGTTGCATTTAGTGTCAGCATTTACGTCGTTCATTTCTTTTCTTTTTAACGTTAAAACCTAACTAAAGTCTTTGACATTCTCAGTGAAATCTACGGTTATTATTTAAACTATCGTGTACAGTAATATAATAACCGATATTACATTTTTATGTTGCACATTTACATACACACACAAGAATTCCCTTGGAGTATCTTGTAACAAAGAAAAAGAGAATACAATTACCTTGGCTAATGAAAATTTTCACACCTCTTGAGTCGTTGAATGAGATTTATTAAAATTCTTGTTTAATCTGATCTCTTAAAAGCCTTTTCCACGGTTGACATAACTGATAATTCTCCTCTTATTGAGTGACACGTACAGTGTTGAATGCTTCGTGCAGCGAGCGGATAGGCTGCTCTCGAATAGGCCCTTTGTCAGGGGCACCCAACGACTGTTTTCTGTAAAATATCTGTTCGGAAAAGCACATATTGCCTAGAATTTTCTTTTACTTGAGGACGGCAAAAAATTCCTAGATGATCGTTCCATTTACGTACAACTTTCGAAGCTTATCTTATAAATTCCCTGCGATTTTCTTAAGTTTAATTTTCGTACTTTACTTCCAAGTTAGGCTATTTTTCCTAGAAAAAAGGAAACCTAAAATTTTTGGATTCAAAAATGTGATGTTGTTAAGAATCAGAAAATGTCTCACTTTCGTAATCCGTCAAATTTCATCTAAAATTTTCGGAAAAACAATACTCAAGTCCTTGTAATTTCGAAAAGACTTAATAAGTTCCCCTAGGATGACCGAACAGATACAAATTTTATAGCGCCGCTTTGAATGCATTTCTAGATATCTAAAGGTACTATGAATAGCCTAAAAAGTGTTTTCGAACATCGTCGGGTGCCCCTGTTTTGTAACTTGCCATTCAAGTGGTACAGAAGACCACCTACACAGGGGCGGATCTAGGGGGAGGGTGCAGGGGGTGCGCACCCCCCCCCCCCCCTGAGATGACCTGCGGTTTTCTAATACAACTGGCATTCTGCAAAAAAAAAAAACACTATGTGGTCTATTGGTGTTGAAGTAGGGCAAGAGACGAGTGCACCCCCTCCTAAAAAATATCCTGGATCCGCCCCTGCTACACCACCATGTTAGAGAGCAAAAGTCGCACTGGGACAAGACAAACATAGGAAATTACCATTTAAAATCATGTGTCTTTTGTTGTCTTATCCCAGTGCGACTTATCCGTGAACTGCCTTTCGTAACACTTAGCCGTAAATATATATGTATTATATTTTATCGATAATAATGAAAAAACAAGCAAGGTTAAAAACAAACAAACCTGATTTTAACTGTTTTTAGCTAAGGCTCTTTCAATTAAAATGGCCATGATAGCGCAGGCATTTACCAGCAGGTTACAGGTTGTCTTTCTTTTTTTCTTTGTTTGCTTTTAACCTTGCTTTTTTTTTCAGATTGTTATAGATTTTTTGTGCCCCAATTTAAAAAAAAACTCACAAAATATAATAAAGAAACAAAACATTAATACCAAGACAATCACTGCACTACTCGAAACATCATTTCTGAGCTAAACAATATACACAACACTAGGCAAACGTTGTAGCAATACTAAATCATAAAAACTTTATTGTGTTCTAGTATGTACAGTATATATTTACCGCCAGGTGTTGCTAGTGCCAGTAAGGTGGATAAAAACCGAAACGCCTTATATTTGCTTGTACTAGAAGACAATTTTGTTTTAGCAATGGAAGAACTTGACCGACACGGTGTCTTCTATGACCTGTCACTCGTTGTGTCTTTCATCAGATTGGCCTGTTTAGTCACAGGCGATGCTGTTCAAGCCGAGCTGACAGCCTGGACGAATCTAGCCACGGTCGACCCTGATCGACCGAGGCCTACTAATGGTGCGCGGGTTGTGTGAGAACAACGAGCTTTTACTATTTGTGCGGAAATTCCGAGTGAAAACGTTCTCACATATGGTACTGGTATTTTTTTTTCGCATAGGAAACAGGAATGGGATTGAGTTGTACCATTTAAAAAATAATACTGGTGAACTTTTTGCTCTCTCTTGATGGAAAGAAGTAATATATCCACCGGAATGAACCATTTCAATTGAATTCTCACCAGAATTACCTGGTTTTTCCAAAATTGGTAAAAGCTCGCAATATCCATTGTTCCCCTCTTCATAATCTTTATTTTATGACGGAAGGTGTTTTAAGAGTGTTTTGCCAAGTTGTTTGTCTTTATTTCAAATGGGCTACTACATGTACTGCTAATTGATCCTAAATCGAGTGCTTCATGTAAACTTATTTTTATTTTATTTAATTTTATTTTGCTAGCTTCGCTGAAGAAACAACTGACAAAACATAAAACGTAATTAAACAAAAGAAGGGAGTCGGGCGACAATGCAATAGCCCTAACAGCGGGCCCCGGTAAAATAAACAGAGTGTGGAATACTAACAATGGCAAAATACAAGAAAAGAGACTAACTACATACAACAAGTGATCGGACAAGAGAGCAGACGGACACTATTACATTTTAAACAAACAGTCTTTAAAGTACGCGGGTCATCGCAGTCAAGAAGAGGCTAACGAGGTATTGTAATAATTAAACAAAACCGATTTAAATGAAGTTTAGGACACTAAACTAAAATCAAGTTCGTCAGCGAGACAGTTCCAAATTCTTCATGCTCTAACGAAAAAAGATTTCTGGTGAGTAGAGGTCTTGCATTTGTTAGGTATGCATTTATTAATATCGGTAATAGTGGATCTTGTCCGTCTGTACTTGCAAACATCAGGTAGGACAGAGGAGTCTACGTTGACCAAACCATGTGTTATTTTAAAAAAGAAGATAGGGTCCAATAGTTCGTGACAGTAGGAAATCGGTAAACGATTTAAAGTTTGTAGACGAGAATTGAATAAGGCAGGTTTAAATTAATTCATACAGCCAGGTCTTTTTCTGCGGCGCTCGTTCCCAGCAGGGTGTTATTAAGTTTGTAGGCAGACATTATGGGCTTTGTTCTCCTTGTTATTCGCTGAGCCTTGCACTTTGTTTCGTTAAAGGCGAGACCAGATGTTTGGGACCACGTTTCAAGCCTTCCAAGGTGAATCTGGATGGAAGAGGCATCGCCTAAGGTCCTAATCTCTTTGAATATTTTTGTGTCATCGGCGAACATTAACACTCGACTGCTAGAAACAACATCGGGAAGACCATTAACGCATAGGGGGAAGAGGACCGGTGCAAGTATAGAACCTTTAGGAACTCCAGAGGTAACAGGAAGATCCTTCGAAGTGGCACCGAGTGCGGTGACGCATTGGGGGCGACCTGATAGGTAGGACTGGAACCAAAAAGTAGCTTGCCGCCGAAGCCGGCTAAGCTTAGCTTATGGACAAGGCGTCTGGGCTGACTTTTTCGAAGGCCTTCGATAGAGGCAGATGTTATCAACGTGACTGCCGTTATCTAAAAGTGAGCCAATGTAGTCAAAAGCTAGATGGGCCTAAATATGAATGGGTAGACTTATCTTAAAGCTGTTTGGTAAAATTTTGATTTTATAGTGTTATTATAGTTTTAAAAAGAAGTCAGCTTGGCATGAGTCGTAAAGGTTAACGGAAATAACCAACGGTAAAACAATCATATATGCCAAAACGTT
>BOPM01001393.1:48256-62626 GCA_022179025.1 Porites australiensis
TATTTTAAAGATAAAGGCTCAGTTAAAATAACTAGTAAATTGGAAGGTTTGGGTCGCACTCTTTTATCCGGAGCAATCGGTTGAATTTTGACAAAATTTGCATATTTCACAAGCATCTCAGGTCCTCATGTGGTGCCGAAAGAAAATTCGTTAAAAAAAATTTACAGAAGCGAATTTCTCCAATCTAGTTTCATATTTGTTATATACTTATTAAAAGAAGTCTACAGAAAAATTATGAGCGAAAAATATGAGGATCTTACAGAGACTGGCTCTTAAGTGTACACCCCGGAACCATTTTTTTCCTTTGGAAACAATCCCAATGATTTTTGTTTTACATTTTTCGCCAGATAAGCTAGCTGATTTCATATTAACATAAACCTTTTTATAGTTGCTTAAAATCGTTTTGTAAAATCATTTCATATTTTTGTTTTTTCACTCAAAAGCGCATATTTGAGCAAAACAAAAAACGATCACGTGAAATTTTATGACGTCACAAAACTGTTTTCTTGGTTTTTGCACAGTCAGGAATTTCCATTTTGCGAAATTTTCTTTTTCCTTTAGCTTTCGTCAATAAATATGTGTTATGCTTATGTTAAATAACAATGGTGACACGACAATAAGGTGGGTACCCCGTTTTTGTGGTACGGATTAATCCAAATACACTATGTCATATCTCAGCTCATCTTAGAAAAAATAGTTTCTTTCTTGAATAGTTTTTTAAAACAATGTTATTAAAAAATTGGAGATTTCAAAGTCTAAAATTCATGTACATGAAGGATGTCAGCTAAATAGTGTGACTCCAAAATTTGACATTTTGGTGTCAAAATATGCCAATTTGATCGGCTTAATATTTTATAATAATTCTTAGGCCAAGTTTAGTTAACAAACAATTAAAGCCAAAAAGTCATTTTAAATTAACCAAATTTTGCACGCTTTGATGATACCTTTGGGGCATTATGCGGGCGTGATTTGGCTCCGCAGTGGGGGACTTTTAACGGGCTTGTAAACTAAGCTCCCATTAATATTTTTCAAAGGCCCTTTTTGAGGGGCTTATTTTTGGAGAGGCTTATCTACGGAGGGAAATTTGCGTTCCAAAATCGTTTAGGCTACCCTATAGTCTGAAGGCAATTTACCCTTTTTGCTTTGTTTTACCATGTACCCTCGGGGGGGCTTATATTTGGAGGGGCGATTTATCGTAGGGTTTTTTGCGTTAGAGTGTGGGGGGCTTATATTTGGAGGGACTTATTTTCGGAATTTTACGGTAAACTTGTAATCCACAAATCAGTTAACTTCATGGAACTTTCGTGTGACTTTTTAGGGAAAGCTAAGTGAATTTAGAGAAAAATAATTTGCAAACAGTCTAAGAGTGAAACAAATCTTACATCGAGTTAATAGTTCTACATGTACACTAGAATAATAGCAATCATCTTCGATCACAGTCAAGAGCCATAATGGCTCTTGATCACAATAGATTAGGCCTGGAAAACAAATTCTTCCCAAACAAAATAACCCAGTCGCCCACCTACACCACCTTTATTTATGGGGTTAATTGGACAACACCGAAATTTAATTTTATGCTATAAAGGCCGGTTATAAGACACGATAGTACTCGATGAGAGCCAATTAATACGTTGTAATTTATAGGATACTTAACAATTATTCCACCAGGGGGCGTTTGTACCGTCGCAATTTGTAATAATCATCGCACTTTGTAATACCTGTCGCAATTTGTAATAAATCGTGTCGCACTTTGTAATAAAAAAGGTGTCGCAATTTGTAATAACAGTCCATCGCACTTTGTAATAAACTAAGCTGTCGCAATTTGTAATAACAGTCCATCGCACTTTGTAACAATTTTTTGAGAGTGATTCAACTTACTTCGTCAACATTAATATAATGTCAAAATATGCATGGTACTTCATAAACAAAGATGATGACGTCAGCTAGCATGTAACATGTCCATAACATTTTCTTTGGTCAAACATGCATGTCTTCCGCTATAAATTTTTCTGCCTTGATTAATCACGTGACTAACTAGAAACGCTTTTATGAAAGACATGAAACTTCCTGTGACATATCACCAAAAAGATATGAATCACGTTTAAATTCAAAAATATTTAAAGAAGAAAGGCAACATTTAACAACAGAAAATTCATGAATAACCTGGCATTCGTCGTCCAAATCCATGTTTGCTTACCACGTGACACGTGAAGTCTTCGGCGGGGGGGCGGGGGATAATCCCATATATGGATGGGCTAGATAGGTAAGTACCGCCTGATAGGGTATGGTTTTTGAGGATCTCGAGCCTTTAATAGGGTATCATTTTTTACGTTGTTGGCCTTGTGTCTTTGGTTTGATCCTTAGACAGGGTAACTCAAGTAGTAATGGATGGTTTGTTCCATCCTTTCCATTTTGTAGAAAAACAGTAATCCAGAACACGCTCGGAGGAATTGCAAGGTCTTACGAGTTGTATATACGCAGGGAAGGATAATTTTTTTACCATCCCCATGGTATTTGCTTTAGGACTCCTTACAGAAAACAATTGTTTTAAGATGGAATGAGTACTCCTTTTGTTCCTATATGGGACCAAATCAAGTGAGAATAATGGACCAACTGCCCAGCCGGCTCAGTGTAAGACCCCAAGTGAGTGTTATGAAAACAGGTACATACGAAGGTATTGGCCAGCGACTAATTGGATTTTGTGTTTAGGTTTCTGTTGTGGTTCGAAGGTTTGCCACTGGTGACGTTTTTTTTTATTTGCAGTAAACATTTTGAATCTTTCCAGGCCTCGTTTGATTAAGTTGGCCAAAATATAGAAGCCACAATTACTTCTTTAAGATTGCTCGTTAGACAAGAACGGTGTACCACGTGATGTGTCAACCTGTTATAAGATCTAACAAGGAAAGCGTGAACTCTCCTGGTGTCCTTATTCGAATGATGTCGGATGGATGTTACGATTAGCGGAAATAAATGCTTTTTAATAATGGCTTGTTTGTGTCTAGTGTGTCTAACTCTGTCTAGATCCTCTACTCTGGCAATGCTCTGTCCAGAGGCACATCCCGGTATTGGCCATATAAGGAAGTACACCCGCCGGGTAACCATTGAATGCAAGCCACCTAGTACAATAGCAAGGTTCAAGAATACAGCAGTTCGTAAGACAGACAACTAATCAACATTAATCTAAAAAAAATGTTTAGGACTGTGAATAAAGTTAAATGTTCATTGCCAGAAATCGTGGACATTTCGCGCCCGTGATTAATTGTCAGCGGAACCTCATTTTCAAAATGACGGACAAAAACGATCGTAGTCAGGGAAAGCGTATCCCCTGCGATTTTTAAAATAATTTGAGCTCTGTGGATCTGTTTTACGAAGAAAAAAGCTGGAATAAAACACCTTGCAAGAAAATGTTAGGTTTATACTCGGCCGAGCGGCTGATAGCAACAAAACAGTACGCGGATGTACCTTTCGTGACATTTTCGTGACAATTTTGTTTTAAAACCAAGCCTGGTAGGCTAATCGAGGATTTTTGAATGCCTGGAACCTAGTTTATATCCCGTGAAGCATCTCTGGAGTTGTAGCAACAAACAAAATGGCGATTCGGTGAGGTTTGGAGTTGTGAAGCTTTGCCCGACCGAAATGTGTCATTCGCAACTATGTCGTCCATTACTGGACTACAGATGGAAAACTGAGGGAAATAATGCGCCTTTGGAAGTATTTTGCATTGTCAAAATCGTCCTTTTTACGACTGTTTAGGAAACATCTTAGATCGCAGAAGTGATATCGAGTCGTGCAAATTTACTTTATTGAAGGGTTTATCCTCTAATCGACGAGTATTTCGCGTGACTTCGGCAAGATTTTAAGACAATGTATGGAGAAATGGAGCGTACAACGGGAGATAAAAGTGGCCACTTCGGGAAGTAAGTAAACCTACTTCTAATTAGCCATTTTTAACCCAGATGCAAAGGTTACACAGCACTTAACATGTTTCGAGTCGTGCACCGAAGACCCGTAAGCTCATAGTCGATATATTTGAACAAGTTCCTTATCTCCATACATTTTCTTGTACGAATTCGCAGCCATTATGGCCTTAGTGCGCACGCGCAAGCGCCATCTTGTCCCTAATTTCTGGCAATGTTGAATGAGCGGAGATGTTACGTGCTAGCAGACGTCATCTCCATCTTTGTTTATGAAGTACCATGTATATTTTGGCGTTATAATATATAGATTTAGCCAGGGCTAAAAGCGAAGCTCCTATTAACTCGAAATTATAATCTAAATCAAACAATAAACTTGCAATTGTATTTTACAAATCAATTAACTTTAGAGCACATTCATGTGACTTGTGAGGGATAGGCTAAGTGATTTTAGAGAAAAATAATTTGCAAACAGTCTAACCTAAGAGTGAACTTAATCTTACATCGAGTTGATAGCCTTATATGTACACCCCAAAAATAGCAATCATCTTCGATCACATTCAAGAGCCATAATGGCTCCTGATCACAGTAGATTAGGCCTGGAAAACAAATTCTCGGAAAACAAATCAAGCCCAATTTTTTGCGTTCGACAAGTTTACAATTTATTTTACAAAATCTTGCTAACAAGTCAGGGGACGTGTAAACCAACCTTTTATACTTTTTATACATCATCTGAGGTAAAACAGTACCATGAGGCACTGTTTTTATCATACAGACCTCGGACAGATCACAATTTTGCAATACAAGTTGTACTCATTCAACATTCAGGTCGATCGAAGCACGCGTGAGCTTTTACCGAAACCGTTAAAAAAATTTCGAAAATCACCTATACGGCTTGCCGGTTCTCACTTTTGACAAGCGCCAAAGTCGACTGTTTAAAGCAAGATTAATAGAGTTCTACGCTTTCACATGATAAAAATTTATTATGTTTATTTCTTTATTTAACGGTTTTATAACTATGTGTAATCTTCAAAAGCGTTTGATACACACGGCATTTTGACTACTCCTGCAAGCGATGTTCGTGAGCGACTGAAAACAAACTGCACAGCGATTAAAATTGCGAAAGAGACTACTAACAATCAATAAAAGGTTAATAATTCGGTGAAACATATACAGAGACAACAATTTTCATTCACGAAGACAAGTATCAAAGTGTCTCTGAAACTCCTTGTTTATGTTCTAAGCCGGCTTCCCGGCGTTTGCTTTTTTCAAAGATGAACTCGAGGCAAGAAAATCGCTCAAAGCTTTCTTTTACAGCCAGAATTATAACTAAATACTCTTTGGAACGTTTTCTTTCTATTTGCAGTGAGAAAATGTCTAAAGGCTTTTTAAAGTTCTATAAGCTTATAATCAAACCTGATACTCGGTCAAATCGATCATTGTCTAAAATCTTACAAACGTGCATAAACTAAATAGCCACATAAACTACGCCCGACTTCATTAAATTAGATATAAAAAACAAACATCAAATACAATAGTTACTCAGGCTTACCATTCGAGATGCTCTGAAAACTATCAAGTAAGGCCAGAATCGCTTCAGACTTTTCAACCCTCTTACGCATCAAGCAAGGTGAAAAACGAAAACGATGCCATCCGAAATCGGATTTCCGACTTTGACTAGCGACGTATTTCTCAACCAAAAACCCGATAAAAAAAACGAGCTATTAATAACAGAAGACTCTTGATAGCAGCAGAATTTCATTTTGTACATTCAGCGGAGAAAGACAGTTAAAAACATCACAAGTTGACCCAAAACTCTGTCAGCTTCAGCTGTCAAAGTAAACAAGTTTCAAGATGCTGCATAAATTTTCCGCATGAACTCACCTATCAAATTTTGACCAATCAGAGCATAAAAATTGGACGTAGAGCGTGACCAACGCGTGACCTTGTTGAGAAAAGTCAAAAGCAACTGGCATGTCTTCCCTGCCTATAAAAACTGGCTGAATTTTAGCTTCCGAGGTCAGTTTGAAATCAAAATATTAATTGTGCGACACATATAAAACACAACATATTTCATATGAATTAAAGAAATTAAACTTCAGCCTGCGATCATTTGAAAACTAGTAACTTGTCAGCGGATAACTTCAAAAAGATACTCGACCTCGATGGGTCGACACCTGAGCCCGCGCTACGGTTAGGTGATACTGGTCAGCGGATACCCTGTTTTGACAGCTGTCAATTGATCACAACATTGATGTGCAGTATGTGTGCAATATCAGTCTTCCTGTGCTACCAAACTAGCTAGAAAGTGTGGGATTGAACATTGGTTGCCCTGTGGTGCGGACGGACGGGCAGCGGGCGGGCGGTGTACGGTCACGTCATTACCAAATTTTCTCGGATGGGTAGATTTACTTACCCATGGTGCTCCGCAGGCGCGCTTCGCGCGCCAGAGCTCCGCTAAAAACGCCCACAAAATCTCGTTGAATCTCCCCGACTTAATTTTGTTATAACAAACCGGAAAAGACAAGGGACTTCCGCTACTCACATGTCACACGTCTATCAAAATTGTCAACGCGCGAACGGACTCGCCTGGACTGGATGAATGAAAAATCAAAACATTGTAGCGATGAACACTTTTAAAAACTCATCGAGATTCTAGGATTTTACACAGCAGGCCAGCTAAAAAAAAACCTGGCACATAATGTAAAGAAAAATAATTTTTAAGTAACAGCCGTCGAAATTACTGTGAATTTGGATTTTCGGTGCAGTTACAAAAGTAAGAACAACGGAGAAAAACTATTACCTCGGTCGCTTCAGTGTCGCTTGTTATGTAGTTGTTTGAAGGCACCAGCTGGTTTTGCTGAACGATAAAAGAAGCTAGACTGACGCCTCGATTGCTGTAGACAAATTGAATGACTGCATAGCCTGTATTCTGGTTGCCTGTGATTTATATTCTTCATGTCGGATAAACAAGCCACAGTTATCTAGCGAATGACTCGGCGAGTGGCTTCGCAATCATGAAGAAACAACACTTGTCTTCTTTCGTAGCTGGTCAAGGTACTTTAGTTCCATATATTTTCATGCGTTTTTCGATAAACTTTCAAACAAGCTCTTGTGGCTTTTTTGTTTGTTTGTTATTTTCCCGATGAAATTACATTTTCTAGTATTCTAAGAAGTGAATTAAAACGATTTGCTTCGTGCGCCATTCTATCCTTCGGGGGAAAAAATCTCAGCCAGCTTCCAATTTTAAACTGACGCGTACACCGACCATATATGGAGAGCATGGTATAATGGCTCATATACCATAATGGCTAAGCCAATCAAAACGCTAGAATTGCATTATCAAATGATTCAGTTTTTAATAAATTACTTTGTCTAAAAAGGGAGGCTGAAATAAATAATTAGGCTGAATATTTTGTGTTCTGTTACTTTACAAAATCTGCCAACAAATCTGGTGGCGTGTAAGGCTGCCTTCTATACTTTTAATACATCACATGTGAGGTAAACATAGACACTGCATAGAGGCGTTGTTTCTTTTATCATACATACCTGAATGCAGAATGCAGTTTTTCACAGTTTTGCAAGACAAATTGCACTCACTCAATATTCAGGACGATCGAAGCACGCGCCTCCTTTACACTACAAATTATAGAATGACCACGTTATAAACAGTAAATAGACTACTCAATATGAGCACATATGGATTTTAATACAGGTCTGTTACGTAGACCAACAAAAAGTTGATTCACTCATCACTTAAACTCCATACACAGTGAAGCATCACAACGGTTAACACAGCAACATGATCGCGTGACATATTTTTGCGGTTGTCATGACAGAGGCGTTATTCAAAAAGTACTAATTTATAAAAAACCTACGCGCGCTTATGATACAATAAACAAAATTTCAGGAATACTTGAGAATATATTTTCTTCGATGTCTACAATTTGATATCGTATCAAATTGTTGATGTGATGTCTTACAAGATTTTATCAACTTAATAAATGTAGATGTAGATGTAGATAATGGACTTTTAGCGAAAATGTTCAAAAAATTTCCCAAATCATCAATACAGTGTGCGGCCAGCCAGTTCTCACCCTTGACAAGCGCAAAATTTGCAGTGTGAGCTTGACGTATTTGAATGAACATTGAAAGTCTAAGAGTTGCGCTTCAACATAATAAAGAATTTCTTACGTTTATTTAATCGTTTTGTTATGTGTAATCTTTAGAGGCGTTTGATACGCGCGGCATTTTGAGTTCCGATTGAGTCCTCCTGCAAGCGATGTTCATGTACGTCTGAAAACAACCGGCACAGCGATTAGAACTGCGAAAGAAACTACTAACAATCAAAAAAACAAATATAATTCGGTGAAACATTCACAGAGACAATTAACAGTTTTTATTTTCAAAATTATGACTAAATGTTCTTCGGGACGCTTTCTTTCTATTCGCTGTCACTGAGAAAATGTCTAAAGGATTTTTAAAGTTCTGTACGCTTAAGCTTATTTGAAACCTGATAAGCTTACTACGTCAGATCATTGTCTCAAATCTTAAAGACGTGCATAAAGTAGCCGCATAAACTACGCTCGACTTCATGAAACCAGAAAAACAAACCAACATCAAAATACAATAATAACTCAGCCGCTTACCAGTCGAGATGCAGCTCCTGAAAACCATCAAGTAAGGCCAGAATCGCTTGAGACTTTTCAACCCTCTAACGCATCCAGCACGGAGAAAAACGAAAACGATGCCATTCCGAATTCGGATTTTCGATTACTTAAACAAGCGGTGCACTTCTAAACCAAAATCCCAATAAAAACAAACCAGCCATGAATGACAGAAGAATCTAGATCTTAGCTGTATTTCATTTGATACATCCAGTGGCAAAAGGCAGTTAAAAACATCACAAGATGACACAAAACTCTGTCGGCTTCAGCTATCAGTAAACAACTTTCTAGATGTTTCATTCATCCGCATCAACTCACCTGTCAAATGTTGACCAATCAGAGCATAAAAATGGGACATAGAGCGTGATCAACGCGTGACCACGGTGCGAAAAGTCAAAAGCAACTGCCTTAATTCCCTGCCTGTCGAATAGGTGGCTGAATTTTCGCGCCCGATGTCAGTTTGAACTTTGAACTGAATCAAAATTTCAATAGTGTGGCTCATGAACACAACTTATTTTCTATGCATTTAAAAAAATTGAACTTGATCCTACGATCATTTAAAAACTAGTAACTTGTCAGCGGACAACTTAAAAAAACTTGATGGGTCGATACCTGAACCCGCGATATGGTCAGGTGATACTGGTCAGCGGATACCCTGTTTCGACAGCTGTCAATTGATCACAACACGGATGAGCAAGATCAGGTTGAAGGCTCCCAACCTAGCTAGAAAGAGGGAGATAAATCATTGGTTCCCTGTGGTGCGGGAAGATCGGCGTTGAGCACCGCTATAAAGTACTCAGTTAAGTCGTAGTCAAACTTGTGTGGATGATAATTCAGAATGGAATAAATATGATAAAGGTGGGTTTATTGTTGGAACTATTTATCGCCCCCTGAAGCTTCTTCTTTGAATTAACCTTTCCATCAGATGCTTGAGAAACTATGGCTGAAATGAAAAAATTTCTTTATCGTCGGAGACTGCAATTTTCTAAGCGTCAAAAAGACATCATCATCTGTTTTTTTGCAGAAAGCTGCAAAAGTCCTTACTTCAATTCAGCTACACCGTAATGAACAATGAACCCAACGAAATACATGAAATCATGAAACCACTGACACCACGAAACCTATGAAACCACAAAACACATGAATCTATCAAACCATTGACACCAGGAAACCTAGGAAACCATGTAACCATTGACACCACGAAACCTAGGAAACCACGAAACACATGAAACTATGAAACCATTGACACCACGAAACCTAGGAAACCATGTAACCATTGACACCAGGAAACACATGAAACTATGAAATCATTGACACCAGGAAACCTATAAAACCATGACTCCATGATACTTTCATTATATGACATAGACATTGGCATATACTAATTAGCATAAATTCGTGCACCGTAACACCAAGTAATAACCACAAGGGACTCCTCTTCTTTTATTAAGATCTGATGATAGCCCGCAGAGTAGAGCCATAGTTAATTGAGTGGAATGGTTATGAAACCCGTCAGACGCCTTTGTTATATGTTTTTGTGGACCTGAAAGTGCACAACTTTCAAAAGAATTCCTATCATTTTGATTGTATTGACCAATAAAAACGTTGCATTAATTTATTCCGTAACAATTTGCCAACAGAAAACAAAGGATTGTGCACTTTCACGGTGCTTTGAACATAAACTGCAGCACTGTTGTTTTTATCATTGATGTTTGCCGCTTTTCATAACCAGTCTCCTCTAATAACTATGGTAGAGCTGATAAAGAACGCTCTCAGACTGGAGCTAGGAATTTCTGACCACAATCTGATATGTGGCTGTTTGGTGTCAAAGATCAGAATACCGCCCCCCAAAATTGATGAAGGTCGTACCTTCAGAAGGTTTAAAATCAGTTCAAATTTATCCGTGATATGAAAAACGGTTCTGTTTTTGCTGATCTCACGATGACAGTTATTGGGCATGGGTTACCATATTCAATGGCATTCATGACAGGCACGCACCGAGACGACAAGTGAAGATAAGAGACCAGTCGGCTTCCCAGGGACACTCCTAACATCATCAAGAAAGCATTGCTGAAACTGAAACCAAGCAAAGAGATGAAACAAGCTTCTTACAACAAAAGCACCCTCTACCAGTCTTCTTTGCCACAATAGAGTATCAAAAGGACGGGAAAGGGCATTCAAAGCGACTTTTAAAAAGCAATAAAGTGCCACAAGCGACAACTAAACATTGCCAAGAAAAAAAGCCTGTTCCAGGCTCTCAGATAGTGGCCAGGGGATGACGCCTAAGTGAAAGGCACGCGAAAATATGAGCGCGTGCTTTGGGAAAAAGGGGCGGTAGGATTAATTTCTAAATTTCGAGGTCCCGATCATCTCGGAGCCTGGAACAACAAAGACGGTGACAATGTCGGGGAAGGATTAGTCCCGGCCAACTCATTTCCGTCTTGGCTGCTTGAACGAGCGATCTCGGCAATGTTTATAACTCCCTCGGTGACTTCGAACGAGCAAAAGAGTACTGCAAGCAACATCTGAGTATTGCCATTGAGGTCGGGGACAGACCAGGAGGATGGAACAGGATTATAAGATTTACCTTGCGCAAAAACGTTTCAAGCCTACTACTGTGGCCTCTTTTTGTGGTATAAATTTAATGCAAGATATTTGAGTTCCAGGTGTGCTTGCAGATTATTTTTTTGCCATGAATCACTCATCTCCTACTTTAGAAATTAAATTTTCCTTCTCTATAGTTAAGTATAGAGTTTATGAATTTCTTTGCAATTGAAGTAAATATTGAAATATTAACAGAACTTCGCATTTAGTCATGGCTAAATCCGGTTTACATCAAAAGCTCAAGTAACTTTCACAAAACAAACACAAGAGGATGCCTACAAAATTAATTTACTAAGCATAGGGGTTCATCGACTTGTGTTAAATGACATAATTATTTACACAAGGCATAACAAAGGGCAACATGAAATGAAATAACTGTGCCCCAGTAGAGGTCGTATTGATACCAATGATTATAATGCCGGTGCCGGCCTTTGATTGAGCGTGGGAAAATGAGATTTAAACTTAAATTACTGAGACTAGGAATGAAAAAATATTAAATTGGAGGCAAACATAAAATATACCACTTATCGAGATATAGCTAGATATTGACTTTTAATGAAATTTTACGTACCAACATTTCCGATGTGATAGCGTTTCGTATTATACTATTTGTTGTGCGCTTTTAAATCGGTAATGTCAACGACACACAACTAGCTCAGGAACATTTTCACGCAGATAGGATTCTCGCAATTTAAAACTGTTTTTGTGAGTTCAGCTTAATCAAACTCTCACATAGGGCTCTGAAGCGGGAGGTAATAAGGCTTTAAGGAAATTCACTTAAATCCCACAACATCACTACGACACGACGACTTCTTAAAATAATAAATGTAATAATCACTGCTACTGTCAGTATGGTAATGTCATTGTATTTGGTTATAGTGGAGGGGAAAAATAGAATCCAATCATTTCTTATATGTCAAAAGTCGCCGGCGATGATAACGAATGAATACGCCTTTGTCAAACTTTCAAATTAGGAATCTGTAAAAGATTTTAATTCAATGCTTGCAGAGAAGATTCTTCACTTTGAGGGGAACTGACACTAGATTTAGACCAAGCTTAACACAGAATCTTAAAACTTCTCCTGACAGGAGTCCAACCCAGCGTCTCGCCGCCTTCTATTTCTACAAAAGCTGGCAAGGATCATCAAAGGGCGCGATAAATTCCCACTCGATCATAGTGAAAAAGCCTTGAACACATTGCAACTAGATCCTGGTAAAGTAAACCTACAAAACTTTCAAAACAACAGGTGCTGTCGACGCTATCATGTCGCCAGTTGCTGTGGTTGGAAATGCTCTGATTTTGATGGCAATTTGGAAGAACCAGTCACTCCGAACTACTTCTTACATTCTTCTTGGTGGATTGGCGATCACTGATCTTCTCACTGGGCTCATAGTACTGCCATTTCTAGTCGCAAGCACGGTAATAGAGGTCAATAATCAGCTGACAACATCCCTGTGTTTATTAACAGGAATATTCCTTTATGGAATCAGCAGCTATCTCTCATTAGTTAGCATCTTTTTAATGACTTTTATGTCGATTGATAGATGGCTACACATGAAGCGTAATTCCATGATAACCGTAAAACGTGTTTATAAAGCGTACTTTGTCATGTACCTTCTTCCAATTCCGCTCATTACGTTCCGTTTGGTTCAGTCTACAGATGGCTGCGTTTTTCTTCGCTCAGACGTTGCAGAAGGCATTGTGGTTTTACTCTGTGTTCTTATTGCAGCGTTTTTCTACTTCAAAGTTTTTCAAATAATTCGTCTCCACCAAAAACAAACTCACGTCAACCAACAAACCCATAATTTTGGTCAGCCAGCAATCGACATTGCAAAGTATAAGTGATCTGTGATTACATTTCTCTATATTTTCGGACTTTTTGCAATATGTTATCTGCCAGCTGCACTTTTTCTCATTGTTATGTTATTTTATCCAAACTTTCAGTTTAAAGTAGAAGTAGTCATGGTTACCAGAATCTTAACCTCCCTGTACTTTTTACTTTCGGCTCTCAACCCTGTCTTGTACTGCTGGAGAATGAGAGATTTACGATCTAAAGTTACTCAACTGTTGGTAACCATTTGTCACTAAAATCATGCTATAGTCCTTGCTTAATGTAAAGCAAATGGCAATTCGTAGATGAAAAGAGAACGAAATATGTAACTCTAAAGTATACAATAAGATGATATACGCTACCGTCACACATATTATTCAGTTATAAGCGATATTAAAGTTCACGACTTGCAGACGGGAGAGAGACTATTGGGGGTCTAGGGTACATTTACAATAAAGCATTTGAAGCCGTCCTCTTCAAAATTATACAGTTATTTTTTATCTTTATACGGCCAGTTGGGAAGTGAAATATTAAGGAAATATTTCACGAAAGTTTGAAAATTTCGAAACTTACAAGGATTTGTATGGAAAACCATTCAAGTGTGACTGGGTAGCAAAAGTTGCTTTTTCTCATACAAATCCTTCTAATTCTCGGCGGCCGTTGCAATCGTTTCTGTTGAGATATACGGCTGAAAATTTACAAGTTACCTAATTTAAAAATGCTCTTTCAGTTCGTACTAACAAATTTTTCAAAAGCGAAACGTTTTCGTCTATACCGAAGGTTGATCACGTGATCAGCTAATGAAAAAACCTATAGAGTGTTTTCACTCACGTGACCAGCATCTATGCAAATTTATTGGAACAAAAGAAAGCGTTTGCATAAGAAAAGAGTTCAACTCCCACAGGATTGGTTTGGGGCACCAACATGTTAGTAACGGTTATCAGGGGGCACGCGCCCGTATGTATGTATTGACATAATTTGTTGTGTGCTCCGAAGTCACTTGATAAGTGATGTTCTTCAGTTAGGGCCCTCTGTATGCTTTCTGTCAGGGGTACAAGATATGTACAAGATAGTCGTAATCCACGCAAGATAATTAAGAAAGGTGCGTACCTGCGATGTTGAAACCTACTGTGTCTCCCCTACCCCTCCACCAGTGTTTGCACGGGCGGACGAGCACGTACTTTGACTAAACTTCCTCGCGTTCACAGATTTCCAAATTCTATTGCATTGGAGGCTCCGCTATTACAGGAAGCTTAATTAGATTCATATTTTACACGAAGACATTGTTACTAGAATTTTCGATTTTAAGAGAATCATTTTTAGTAGTACCTTTTTTCTTGCACTGCCTCGATTT
>BOPM01001394.1:0-5000 GCA_022179025.1 Porites australiensis
TGCCCTCCTGTTTGAAACTACAAGATGAAATGAACTAATAAAGTAAACGAAGTATTAAATATAGCAAGCGACAGACCACAGGCGACAATAAAATAACTGGAAAAAAGAGAGAGAGAACTTTAAATTATAACTCTTAGTTTTAGCAAGGACAAAAAAACCGACCACATGCTCTCTGTATATGAGAGCAAAATCGTACAGTCTGTTCTTCAAGACTGGCTGTACGAATGCCAGAAATCACGTTTTATTGTTATCTTCAAATCATAACTATAACAAAATTTTTCTAATCTGAACGGTTGGCTTTCAATTACAATTAGAAATAAAAGAACAGGGATGCACATTACACAAGCGGGAAAAAAAAGGTTAATAACGAGGCTATTTGTTTATTTATTTTTTACGTTGAAGTAATACAACATCACAGCTCACAGCTCAACACGATGAGTCGCTTGCAAGGTTAGTGACCCTAAATTGCTTTCAATTGGTGGTTTTTTGCTTGGAAATTCTTTTAACACGAATTCTGTTCATTATTCAATTAAGAATGATTTAGTTACGAAGCCATGAGGTTATATTGAAAACTTATGAATGACACCCATTTCCAGCAATCGAAACCCGCGACGCAAATTTGTGGCCTCTTGATTTTTAATCAGTTTCTTAAGTTTGATTGAGCACACGTTCGAGATCGCCCACGTTCGATTACCAAGTTGCGCAGACACTTCCCGGCTACTCTTAACCGACTTATTAAGTTGCTTCTAAAAGTAAGTAGGTAATTTTTTTCCCTCGCAGTCAAATCAATCGAATTCAGTAAAAGACTTGCTCTTTTCTTTTTAGCAAGTAAACGCTTACAACAACAGCTCACGTCAACGTCCCCTAGGAAGGACGGGTTTGACATCGCCGACAACGTTGATGGTCCTTCATGGACCTTTGAAAAAGTCAAGTCTTGTTTAATGACAAAGAAATTTTAAAGATTCGGTATGCTGCCATGGAGACGAATTTTATCCAAGGAATGGTTTAAGGAATGCTGAATCCCAAACAATATGGTGGTTTTATGATACAAGATTCCTATTGCTTTGCTGCTGTTGAAGCGGTCGACAATGCTGCCATGAAGATGCAACATTGTACACTTCATGTCAGATCCCGAGGGAAACAGTTAGTTTTGTTTTCCTGAGAGTCGTGATATTTCTCGAGACGAAGTCGAGGGAAACATCAGGACTAGAGGGAAAACCAAACTAACTCGTTTCCCGAGGGAACTGACATTAAGTGTTTTGTTATATTTCTAGACTTTCACTTCAACAGCAACTAAAGAATAACCGGAGCGAACCAAAACAGTCGACTCGGTACTTATAACAACACAAATTTAATTCTCAAAACCCTTGAATGGATAATTTACAAAGTACTTTCCCTATATTATCTGCATCATTTTTCTCCACTAGCTGCTGTTTCTCTTCTGGAATAACTTTAAAAATCCTTGCTTTTTAGCTTTGAGGCTTCGTGTTTGTGTTGTCGTGTTCGTTCACGAAAAAGAAAACTGGCAAGACCTGGCAATGTTCTTCCCGCCTCAGTTCTGTCATGGCACTTTCCACCATGTTTTGATCACGTGCTGTAATGTATCCCGACGTGCTGTAATGTATCCCGAGCGGGGTACATTGCTTAATGTATCACGATCGGGATACATTTGATTTTAGTCAAGGCCACGTGACCAAGAATCAATGGCAGTCCCTGTTTAGTTGAGTGAAAGTCTAGGAATAGATGGTTTTTACAGTGACGTCATCAAATTGTAAAGTCAAAATAGCGAGGTTTTACGAATTCTTTTTTACACTAGGTTGAAGATAAACAAAACGGAAATCTTTATACAAGTTTCCATTCCCGTAGCATGTTTCATTTCGAAAATACAGCAATTTGAACTTCTGAGTTTTCACAATGCGTGACACCAAAGAAATAGGAATGCTGTCTCGTTGAAAAAAAGGCTCTCCTCTTAATTTTCAGCAGTATAACCATTTCAAGTATTACAAGATATGTTTATGCGCACGTATGCTAGTTCTCGAGTGAAAAGAAAGAGCTTTGATAGAAAAAGTGAACTCCAGGACCGAGTTGTTCAAAGCTGGGTTAAGATAACCCAGGGTTAGTGCGAGATTTGAATTCAGATTTGAAAGCTTAAAAAGCATTTCAGTTTTAATTCTTTTTGTCTACAAGTTGATGATTGGAAGCTCTAAAAATAACACGGAAAAAATTAACCGAGAAAATGCTTTTGAACACAAGAAAAAGAAATCCGGGTTGAATTTAACCCCGGGTTAAGCGCTAATCGGCCTTCGAACAACTGGGCCCAGATGTTTTGTTGATTTCCGGCGGCCATATTGGTGGACCAAAACGGTACACCAATATGGTGTCTCCATACAAAGTTCTACAAAGGCGCTCGAAACGTTTCGGCAAATAACTCAGAAACTGTGGGCCGCAAAGACCTGAGACTTGGACAAATTGTTTACATATTAGTATATTATAACATTTCATTTTCTTGCTTTTTTCCACGAGATGGTTTCCAATTTAATTTTTGTTGCGTGGCAGTGAAAACGATCTATATAACAACAAGGAATGCTTGAATTTTCATCGCTTTACCAGAACAATCAAAGCTTCTCAAGGAGTACAATGAGGACTTCTTTAAGACTTGGCATCTTAAGAATGCCGAAAGCACAGTAATGAATCCTGCAGCTAATAAGTACGTGAAATATAAGAATAATGTAAGCCGTCAACGTTCTACGCTCCTAGCCATTGCTATATGTTACCATGTATCATGCTTTGGCCTTGGATTGCCAATCAGCTCATTAGTACTAGTCTTGTTAAGGAGAATAAACCGTACTACTTTTGGTTTGAAGAAAACAAGTGAGATCGATGAAGCTGACCTGGAGAAGTTTGTTGATTCCCATTTTAGTCCTGAGGAAAGGGAGGAGGCTCAAGTTATCCTCCGCGATGGAATGATTAACGAGTTAAATTTCTTTTGAGATGCATGTAACGAAAGTTTGGTTCACTGCCCCTCAGTGATCTTCCACTATGTGAACCAAAGTTGCCTTCTTGTCTTCTTTTATGAATTAAAAGAATTTGTTGCACAATTATTTGTGAAGTCCTGACGGTTCATTATTCAATTATATATTAGGAATATACATTAACCTGCTGTAAACACCTACACATGGGCTGAGTTATTGGGACTTCTCAGGGAAAGAAAGAGAGGCTTCCTTGCAAGTGTAATATGAGCACCTGATAAAAATATGTGTCAGAAAAATAAGACTCAGAATAAATAGTCTTACAGTCTTAAATGGATAAATTTCCTTAATAAAATATAAATAAAGTTATCAAGAGTTGTTTCCGGCCTGTCTTTCTATGACTGGTATGACTTAACTAACTGGAAACAAAATTAAAACCTACGAGTCGTGAGAAAGTTTTCCAAATTACGTGTACCTAAATGGCTTTGACTTTAAAGATTTAAGGAGCGCTCTTTGACTTCTGTGTCTTATTAGGAGCACCCAACGACTCTTTCTATGAAACTATCTTTCGGAGACGCAAATATTGGCTAGAATTTTCTATTATTTGAGGACGGCCAAAAATTATGACCGTTCCGTTAATGTACAATTTTCGAAGTTTATCTAATAAATTCCCTACGTTTTTCTTAAGTTTAATTTCAAATTTCACTCCCCCGGTTTGGCTGTTTTTCGTAGTAAAAAGGAAACCTAAAAGTTTCGGATTCAAAATGTAATGGAGAGAGGAATCAGAAAAATTCTTACTTTTGTAATACATTAAATTGCATCTAAACATTTCGGGAAAATAATACTGCAGCCCTTGTAATTTCGAAAAGACCGGCTCATGTTCCCCTAGGATGACTGAACAGATAAAAATTGTATAGCGCCACTTGTAATTCATTTTTAAAGATAAGAAAAGCATGCTGGATAGCCTAAAAAGTGTTTTCAATGTATCTAGTAGGAAACTGTCGTTGAGTGCCTATGACGCAGGATTTAAAGGTCAATGAGATTTTATTTCAGCGGATGTCCACTTACCGGAGCTTAATTAAAAACAGAGCTCAGTAAACTCCGACTCTGGCCGCCATTGCCCGCTTACGGAAATGTGAAGTGACAGAGAGTTGTCTGTGAGTTGAAACGGGATTTTGTGAAGGCGCCGTAAGTAGTAGTGTCCGCTTACGAGAGTGTCCGTTAAGAGAGCTTCAATTGAATATTCTTTTCCAAAAAAAGCAGGGTACGTATGATCGGAGACCTTCACAGCCAGGTTGTTTTAGTGCTGAATTGCATGGTTATTGTTTGATGAAACAAAAGAAAGGCACGTTGACTATAACTTATGGGAATTGTGTTTGCTTTTAAGAATTTTTGAAACAAGCCCTATAAACCGAGGCAATGAATACATATTTTGTCGATTACGTGAACCGGTAGGAATAAAGCTTTTAAAATCTTTCTCTCACCGATTTGTTGTGCAGTTTACGATCAGAGGGACTAAAGTCTATTGGTTTGTGTTTACGCCCCGAAATCAAAAACGGTCAAACGCAGTACAGTTTTTGTCATTTCCTGCCCGTTTTGAAATGCTAATTTGATTGTTCAGTTTCCGGACTGTTTACACATTCGTTAACTTCCTTATAGGATATGAACTTGGATACGGGCAATTGTTTCATTCTGACGGCGCTGATCGCTGAACAGCAAAAATGATACTGGAAAACAGCTTTTTAGACTTCGGTTAAAACTTACGTCTACCTCAGCGACCGCTACGATTCATTGAAGAGTTCTCTTGCAGTTAATCGTTGCGATCACTGAACTAGGGACTTTAAGATTGTACACTACGGTCGGCTGGGACGGTTGGAAGCGTACACGGGCGGCCTGGGGCCAGGACGGTAAAAAGGCGCGAAAAATTTCAACTTAAGTTCGGGCAACAAGACAGAGGACGGTGAAGCCAAGATGTCTTTTGATGAGGTGCGAGACTCGCTGGTAATTTCGTTTGCAGAAGGCTTAATAACC
>BOPM01001394.1:10000-16800 GCA_022179025.1 Porites australiensis
TTGATAATGTATTTATAATGTAAATTCAACTGAATATGATTGAATAAAGTGTCTTTCTGAAACTGACACAAAACAGCTGAGCCGATTATTAATAAAGAGACCCAGTACTGGGCTGGTATAAACAAAAAATTCAAACTGAATAATGAGCGAGTGTTGCTGATTAATTATAGCGCCAGTTGGCACCAGCGACACAAGTAGCTGAAGTATAGAACAAGAGGTACAACGAAGTATTACGGACACTAAACGGAATAGCATACACGCCAATGTAACTAAAACATTAAAATGTTCCGGATGGCTAGAGAAATATAATGACACATTAAACAGTCACATGAAGCATAAAATCATTTATTTGTTTCAGAAATAAATTTCATATAGTCTTTAAAACCTATAGCTAGTAATTAAAAACAACGAACAGTAATGCGTAGATAGCTCAACTAAGTCTCAGGAGTACTTGATTTCAATTTGAATAGTTATGTTTTGATGACCCTAGAATCTTTGTATTGGGAAATGTTACGGTACCACATTTAAGGAGCATGTTTAATTTAGAAAGATAGCTAAAGATGTTTATGTCTCTTCATCTTTGAGGCATATAAAAACAACTTATCTGGGATTTTTGCGTTCGAGGCAGTACGAGAACGCAACCCCCAATTTGTGTCGGGTGTTCTGTGCATTATTGGGTGTCCTGTGCAATTAATAAGGGAGGTTTTTCGAGATTACATTCGTCGTCGTCGTCGTCGACACACATTTGCCTCGCTTTGACGCGCTAACTCACGTGGTGATTCGTGTGTCCCCGGCGTTCATCTTTCAAACGTTTGCTGAGGTCTGCAATTCTGTCTTCGTAAATCGTTCATCTTTTAAAAGTGTGCTGAATTTTCGTAAAGCGTACGTATCGATATGTGTTTAATGAATCTTCCAAAGCGTTCATCTTTCAAAAGTGTGCTGAAAGTTTGCACCCTGAGTGAAATTTTACTTTGGAAAATGCGTGCTACTCCTGGTGCATGCATCAAACCGGGTTGTTTAGCTCGGTGTCCGTTGTACCACGAAGTAAATTTACCGGCGAGTTCTGAAGCTCAGCGTCTGTTGTGCCACAAAGTAAATCTACTGAGTTTTGTAGCTAGGCGGCCGTAAGTGCCATAGAGTAAATCTACCGAGTTGTGTCGCTCGGCGGCGGCCGTTATTCCACAATGTAAATCTACCGAGATGTGAAGCTCGGAGGCACCATTTCATCATGACGTGTGATATTTTCGGCACTGGACAAACGAACATTTTAGCTAGGCAGGTACAAAAGTCGGACCGGATCAACTCGGACCACCAGTCCGGACCGGATCAACTCGAATTGAATAAAAAAAATAAAAATAAAATAAAATTGGACTCGGATCAACTCGGATCATAAAAAGAAAAGTAAAATCAGTCGGCGTCACTTACCTTTCACCCACCATTTTGTTTTTTTCTCACGAACCTCGTGGTTCGAGTTAATTAATTTCATTTTTATTTTTAATAATTTTAATGATTCACTAGCGAGCAGCACACATACACTTCCAGTGAACATTTTCAACGAGGAATTTTCAACTGGGAAAATTATCCAAAGAAATGTTTTTTTAACAAAAGAAAAAGAAACCTTGGTTAAGCGCTGATCGGCCTTCGAACAACTGCGCCCAGTAGAACATCTGTTGCGCCAGTAAAACAAAAAGTTCTTTTTACACGCCGGAAGCACTCTGGCCGGTGTCTTCTCAAATAACAAGCACTTGAGACGAACCATACGATATCACGCTGATCACTAGCCTTCAAAACCTTTTCATTATGACACACAGTTTAAATCGAGGTTTCGCTGTACGCAACCCTTACGTTCAAAATGTGCCATAATCATAGTTACCTATCGCAAGAACCATCCACCCTTTCCCCTCAACTGCTACCTGTACGCCTAGCAAACATATCGAACGCACTCTCCTAAGCTCCGATTACTCCTAGTAACTAACTTATTCTGCTTGCCTAGGCGTTCACCATTCAGTAAGCTTGTGTCATCCCTGCACTATTATTGCGTTCAAGGTAAGACTGAACTCAACCCCTAATTTGTGTTGGTTGTTCTGTGCATTATTGGGTGTCCTGTGCAATTACTAAGGGAGGTTTTTTCGAGATTGCATTTGTCGTCGTCGTCACACATTTGCCTTGCTTTGAGGCCCTTGCTTACGTTTTGCCTCACTTTGACGAACTAACTCACATGGTGATTCATGTGTCCTTGGCGCAGTTCATCTTTGCTATTTGTCTTCGTAAAGCGTGCATCGATCTGTGTTTGTCAGGGGTTTGTTGAATCTTCCAAAGCGTTCAACAACCGGGGTAAAATTTTACTTTGGAGTTAAGCTTTCATATTTTCAGCATGGTTCGTCACTGTCTTTGGAAAATGTGTGGGACTCCTGGTGCATGCATCAACGAAACCGGGTTGTTTAGCTCGGCGGCCGTTGTGCCACAAAGTAAATCTACCGAGTTGTGTAGCTGGGCGGTCGTTGCGCCACACAAAGTAAATCTAACCGAGTTGTATAGTAACTCAGCGGCCGTTGTGCCACAAAGTATCTCTACCGAGGTGGGAAGCTCGGCGGCGCCTTTCCTTCTGGACTTGTCATATCTTAGGCACCGGACAAAGAAACATATTAGCTCTATGTTATTTATTCAGAAAAACTTATAAACCAGCCCACAGTAGCGCCCCTCAAGTTACTGAAATCAACAAACTCGACCAAATTACTGAAAAAGTTATTGACGTGAGCACACACATTCCACTGAAGGCTTTGATGATTCACTTGAAACGTGTGAAATTGAGAGGTGTAGTGTAAGTGAACCAGTGTTCAAACACAATTCATTTAATTGTACCCGAGACGTTCACCACCAAAATGTGGTCTTGAGTCTTTAATATCAGCACAAGTTGAGAAGACTTCTTGACAGTAACGGTTTCATTTTATAGTAAATTTCAGTAATTGTCTACATGTGGAATTCCCAATAATTAAAATTAATGATTGCATCTAAAACGTTGTCAACTGTTTGTTTTTAACAATAGCTGTAGACCAAGAGAGGATAAAGGGGACAGAGAAGGCATCCCCCATTCACCCTATTCCACAGGTAATTCGTCTCGAGTTATTTTTAGAATCGGGATAAAGTTACCTCGTGCGCTGCGTGGATGTTTCGTGGAGGTTTCGCATGACTAAACGCCGTGCAAAACATGTCGGGCGAAAGGCAATGAAAGCGTAAAGAGATCGAGAGCATGAGTCAGCGCTCACCTGTGAAAAGGGAATCGCTGGACTCTTTGACAACCCGTGAAATCAGTTTAACTCGAAGTTGTCGTAACCTCAGCTTTTTTTTTTGTTGAATAATAAAAGACTAATAAAAGAATAAATATCAAACTAGAAATGCTCTCGTCAAACTGTAAATTATAAATGATCCTGAGAGAATATTCAGTGTGTTAAGGATTTCCCTGGTGTACTGTTAGCTCTATACAAGAGAGGAAGGACGATTCTTTTTTTATTACCGTTTCGCTGACACAGCTTTAGCAGAAATCCCTCTGTAATCGTTTTCGTCGACAAAGCGAATAGCAAGATCGCTCTCCGCGTCTTCCGCCATTTTGTTCTGCGTCAATTCGTGAAGGACGCATGGCTCTGGGCGTGGGTCATCCACGCGGAACACATTCGCGCTATGTAATTGGCTGTTATCTAATCCCCCTTGGGATCTGTGGTCTTAAAAATAACTCGAGACGAATTACCTATGGAATAGGGTGTGTATGGGGGATGCCTTCTCTCTTTCCTTTTATCCTCTCTTCCTGTAGACTACGAGCAGTCTCTCTTTTTTCTGTAGTGCGTCGACCAAAACGCGAGACACGCAAATGGCCACGCGCGTGACTGATGGTGCGAGACGGGAAAGGCACTTAGAGGGTCATGAAGCTGGTCTGTTTCTCTTATATTAATAATTCATTTCCTGTGCCTTATGTTTTGAATGAGATCACCCTTGGCCTAGTTCTTGTTTGCAGGATGTTGAATTTTCATGGGACAGTGTTCTACATATCCTAATTGTAGCTTAACTAAAGCGAAGCCAACGCTGCAAGTCACTCAAGATCATTCTTTGGGCGCCGATTTGTTTTTTTGTTTTTCCTTTTTTTCTTGAGAATCTTTGTTCTATAGCGCGATGTCCTGTAGTGCATCCGTTGGTAATTACTATTGTTTTAGCTTCATAAAATAAACAGTCTAAGCAGTCTTCCAGTCTATGCTACTTTCTGTTTTAAGTTCTAAAGTAAGACTACCGTTTTGGAACTAAAGCGTTCCTTGACAGTGAAGAGAGGCTTTGAGCATTTAAATTGCGCGATCACGTCACGTACCCGGAAAGATGAGACCTTCTTATCAGGCTTCTCTTTGCTCCGTGTCTAATGTTTTTGTTTTTTTTTTTTTGTTCGGGAATCGTGACAAACTTTCCTGCAGTGCTTCAGCCATCAGCAGCTTGTCAATGGTTTCGATTGTTGACAGCTTTTTGTTAACACTTCACAAAACAGCCAATCGTATTTTGCGTTGTGAGGCCAATGCTTAATTCATTGGCTCTGGCTAAGCGGGCAGTCTCTCTTTTTTCTTCTCGGGCTGCCGCCCTCGTTTCGCGCGTCTCGCGGCTTCGCCACTCCCGCGCGCGTGCATTGCTCTCACTAAATCTGAAGTAAAAGAGAGAGACTGCTCGCAGTCTACAATAGCTGGGCCGGGTTGTTCAAAGCTGGGTTAAGAAAACCCAGGCTTAGTGCGAAATTTGAATTCAGATGTGAAAGATTTACTTTATTCAGTGTAATTTATTTTGTCAACAAGTTGATAATTGGATGCCCATAAAAATAACAGAGAAAATTATCCGACGAAATGCTTTTGAACAAAAGAAAAAGAAACCGGGGCTAAGCGCTAAAAGGCCTTTGAACAACTGCGCACCGTAGAATATCTATTGCACCAGTTTAAATGGAGGTTTCGCCGTGCGCAACCCTTACGTTCAAAAGAAGCTGTAACGTACGCTATTTTCGGTTGTGATTGCGTGATCTACGTCAGTTATTCAGTTCAGTTCAGTTCCAAAAGTGATCGGTATCATCTTTCATTCGGACCACGAGCTAGAGACGCGCAGAGATTGTATAGAAAGATAGATCTAGGATCTTGACAAATACTTGAGTTGTATACCGGGGAAAGAGGTATGTCTTAAATTTATTGTTTCTTTATATTTAGATCCCGAAAAGTCTTATTGTTATCGATTGTAAGCAGATTTGTTACGCTTAAAGGGACTGTGACACGCATCTTAGCATGTGCGGCATCTTGATTTCTGTTCAAGATTGGCTTTTGGTGATGAAATCCTCTTCCATCGACCCTGAGAAAGCCATAATATCAGTATTCAAGAGCTATTTGATCCATTTTGGAAGTTTTAAACGCCATATTTTGTATTTTTGTGCAAGCATTGTCGAGAAAATTCGAAGTCATTGAGGAGAAGTGCTCGAAGCCTCATTCGTTGTTGTCAGTGTTGTCGGACCAAGTGTGGCGTGTAATGTGGTCATCTGGCTTTCATTTCTGTCTGTTAAGTTCCCCAGCCAACGATCTACCTTTTCCGGATAGTTCTTAAACGTTAAATATGTAAAGAAAGTTGAAAAGGGTTTCCTTGATGCAGCCGTGGACCACTAATAGGACGCAGCGGCGAGTGAAGCTGTCTACGACATGACTTCTGATTGTCTGCAACAATTTACTCTCTCGAGTGACTGGAATCAGAAGGAGAAAACCCAGCAATCTTTTGTTGTACAGGAAGTCGTGTAAGGTTTGAGGAAAGAATCCATCGAACATGAAATGTTTTAACAGGCATTCGATTTATGACTCCGACCGTAGTTGTATATATTTTGCCAGAAAGTACTGACAACAGGCCGTGCCGTCTTTAGCGATGTGGTTCACACAGAATGTTCCTTGTATCTTTGCTGTATGAGCGTGAATGTTTAATAAGAATTGATTCCTCGCGAAGCGCCGACCACCGAGGTTTAAAATCTCGTCGCGCCCGAAGCGCGCGTGTATCACGCGAGCATCGCAAGGCCAGCGTGATTTTCCCTTGGCTATAATGCACCTATCAATGTAATGCCGGCGGGGGGCAGGGCATAGGGTGGGGATTTGACTTTTTTTAAAAATTTGCAATCAAATTCCCTGCCCACGGGCAAATCATTCCAGTCAAATGCAAACAAATTTCCCCACCTCAGGTTGCACATTGCTGTGAATCCCAATACAGAACCTAAGAAAGGCGCAATAAAAATATCTCCAATTAAAACTCAGCAATCTATACATATTCCTGTTACAGCAGCAATTATAAGTTTAAAACCACAATCCGTGTTAAACTGCGTAGAATACATAAACCTTTAGGAGAAAGTCCACATTTTGTAAGTTTAAATATACCGTTCATAGTAAAGGGTACAAAGAAAGTAGCGAATGAGCCATACACTAATCAATTGTACTTGCAAAAATCGACTTGGTTTCTCTTTACTTCCGTTTACTTTGATACCACAGTAGTTTAAGAGGTTCAATTGATCAAAAACACGCTAAAACAAACGAAATTTGAAGACAAAACAGTGAAATCCACTCAGCCTTCGCTTGTTCTCATTGGCCTCCATGAAGCGTGGAAGCGGGAAACATATGTTCGGTCTCAGTCTTTTTCGTCCGAGTGGGCAGTCAAATATCTCCACGTCGGGCGAAGAAAGATTCAAACATCCCTACCCCCGGGAGAGCAAGATCAGTCAAATGCCCTACCCCAGGGCCAACAAAGACAATCAAATCCCC
>BOPM01001394.1:30450-41214 GCA_022179025.1 Porites australiensis
TAGAGGCCAATGCTGTGTCCACATTAGGTACCGCAGGACCGGGAGTGCATACTGATTAGATGCCTGCACACGGTTACAATCAGACAGGGGGCTGGACCATATAATAGATATCCTGCGTAGATACTCTTTAGCCGCGCAGGCTAGGGCCAGCCGTTCATCCTGTCGAACGTTCTCTAGCACCCCCAGGAATTTGTAGTGTTTTCCTTCCCCAAGAGCCGTGATGGTAGTTGTCTCGTCCATCCTCATACCAGACTCGTCTAGCACTTGGGCTCCCCTCTTCACGTGTACCACTGAGCACTTTTTCTGATTCCAGTGGAGGCCGATGTCCTGCATCGCTCCTCTAGTCTCTTTCAGCACTCGATTCAGCTTGCTCTCGGAGGCAGCAAAAACCTTGAGGTCGTCGATATACAGGAGATCGGTGACTTTGACTCCTATAGGCTTGGATAACCGGTATCCCTCTGTTGCCCGCAGGCGCCACGCTACAGGGTTCAGGCACAGTGTAAACAGTCACGGTCTAGGACACAAAGCGTCCCCCTGGGGTAGACCCTTCATGAACCTTATTTTTCTAGAAGTCTCTCGCCCTTGCCTTGTTGTAGCTACTACTTTAGTATTCCAGCTCGCACACAACTTGCGTATAACCTCACCCAGCCAGACGGGAAGCCTGTGTACGTCAGTCATTGCGCATAACCAATCATGATCGACGGAGTCGTAGGCTTTGCGCACGTCAATCCATGCCATACTTAAATTCCGTTTGCCTCTGTGACAATCCAGCATTACTGCTCTATCGATTAGCAAATTATTATTATTATTTATTATTATTATTATTATTATAAAGATGAAGATCGATGTCAGAGCAAGGAAAAATGCAATGTAACTGATGGTGAAACCGGTTACCCTCCGTTTTCTGTATTCTGCAATTTTCTGCAAAGGGAATCAAGAATTGCTCGCAATCCTGTTACATCAGTTAGACCACAGAAAGAAGAAGTCAGGAAAGAAGACTCTTATAGGGAAAGGAGGTCAAATGGCTTTAATAGGAGAAACCCCAAGAGATAGGCGCCCTTGCAACTGGTTCTCATGAAGAAAAGAGCGGAAAAACTAAAGAAAGAAAGGAGAGGAGGTCAGAAGTTACCCCTTGTCCGCTGTGTAAGACCGCATACGATTTGGACGTGTGCAAGCAGTTCCTAAAGAAGTCCCTAGCTGAACGAAGAGACGTCGTAACGGCGAAAGCACTTTGTCTTGGATGCCTGAATTGGGGACACATAAAGCGAAACTGCCGAAGAAGACTGGTGTGCAAAACCTGCAATGGCTTCCATCCGACTTCTCTTCACAGCGACCCTTTTCCTCATGAAAACAGCCTACAAAGTGATTCCGGAAATACACCAGAGGCCACCTCGCATCGTGTGAACCTCTGCGATATGAAGAATATTGATTCGTCTGGCATGCATTCGTTAATAGTTCCCGTATCGCTGCATCACAGAGAGAATACCAACAACAAGTTGTTAACCTACGCCCTTTTAGATGAGCAGTCTGACGCGTTTTGTGAAGGAAGATCCTCTCCGAAGATTAGACGTGAATGGACCAGAAGTCGAGCTGAAGTTGTGAACAGTCCTAGCAGAGAAGGTGGTTAAAAGTCGAAGAGTCAAAGGTCTGGTTGTGCGAGGTTATAGTGAAGATGTGGAAATCCCCGCCCAAAATCTACTCAAGATCCTCTATAACAGCCAGGAAGAGCCAAATTCCA
Organism: Porites australiensis; assembly: GCA_022179025.1. Classification (NCBI taxonomy): domain Eukaryota; kingdom Metazoa; phylum Cnidaria; class Anthozoa; order Scleractinia; family Poritidae; genus Porites; species Porites australiensis. The sequence continues at coordinate 32,189 of BOPM01001394.1, forward strand.
AGACCTGAATCTGCTTTTAATTGGCCACACCTTCAGAAGAGAAGAGAAGATCATGCCCTTAAACGAAGACTTAGAAGTCGGCCTACACATTGGTATTAACTGTTCTCGTGCAATCAAACCACTAGAAGTGATTCCAGGACAAGAAGATGACCCCTACGCAAAAAGAACTGCCCTCGGATGGGGAATCATTGGTGCTATAAGATCGTCAAAGAAAGAAGACGCTGAAACTAGGAGTGACATTGCATGCAATCGTATCGTAACCTGCGAAGTACAAGCGAAATCTGACAGAAAGATGTGTCACTTCGCGTTCGAGACGCATGTAAAAGAAATGTCCAGCCCAAGCGACGCGTCCGAAATGTTTACTCTCGATTTTAAAGAACGACGAGCTGACGAGAAACCTCTGTCCTTTGAAGACTAAAGATTCTTAAAGATAGTGCGTGAAGGTGTCCATCAACTGGAGGACGGCCATCATGAGATGCCTCTGCCCATGAGAAGCGAAAAGGTGGAACTACCGAACAGCAAGGAACTGGCCATGAGTCACCTTATGAAGCTTAAACAAAGACTGACAAGTGATGACGAGTTTCGAAAGGATTACAACAGCTTCATGCAGGACATCACATCCAGTGGTTATGCAGAGAGGGTCCCGGTTGACGAAGCATCCACAAAGAGCAAACAAGTGGGGTACAGCCCACATCACGGAGTGTACCATAAGAAGAAACCAGGAAAGATTAAAGTCGTGTTCGACTGTAGTTTTGTATGCGATGGACAATCCCTGAACCAACAGCTACTCCAGGGGCCAGATCTGACAAATAATCTCACCGGAGTTCTCTGCAGATTTCGGCAAGAACGAATCGCGTTTATGTGCGACATCCAGGCAATGGTCCACCAAGTAAAGGTCGATGTGGAACACCGCAACCTCCTGAGATTCCTGTGGTGGGACGACCCAGAAATGAAGAGAGACCTTGTAGAGTTCCGCAGGACCGTCCATCTATTTGATGCCACGTCATCGCAGGGATGCGCCAACTTTGCTTTTAAAACTACTGCAGACCGGTATCAAGAATCCTGCGGCAGAGAAGGAGCAGACTTCGTGAGAAGAAACTTCTATGTTGACGATGGACTGAAATCAGTTCAGTTCGTGGAACAAGCGAAAGAATTAATCAAGAACACCAAGTCCCTATGTCAAAAGGGTGGCTTTCGGCTGCACAAGTTTACTTCGAACAACAAGGAGGTTATGAGTCCCGTTCCACAAGAAGATCGAGCGACAGACAGGAAAGATTGCCACCTTGTCAATGACGTCACCGCTATAGAACGTGCTCTGGGTGTTCACTGGTGTATAGAGTCCGACACTCTCCAGTTCAAAATCATCGTGCAAGATAAACCCCTATCAAGAAGAGGAATCCTTTCAACAGTTAGTTCAGTGTTTGACCCCCTCGGACTGGTTGCTTCCTTCATTTTGGTGGGCAAGCGCTTTCTACAAGAACTGTGCCGTGACGGTGTTGTCTGGGATGACGAAGTTCCTGACGACTTAAGACCTCAGTGGGAGAAGTGGAGAGCCGAACTTCCAGTTTTAGAAAGTCTCCGGATAGCAAGATGTTATAAGCCTCAGAAATTCGACGTGGTGAAGAACGTAGAGCTGCGCCACTTCTCTGATTCTTGTCAAAATGGCTGCGGGCAGTGTTCCTATCTCCGGCTGGTTGACGACAAGAACCGCGTCAATTGTTCTTTGGCGATGGGAAAGTCACGTGTAACCCCCTTCAAGCCAATAACCATACCCAGACTGGAACTGACGGCTGCACTCGTCTCATCAAAGATCAGCTGCGTGCTGCGGAAGGAGCTAGAGTATGCACCGATGAAAGAAATCTTCTGGACTGACAGTAAGACAGTGCTGGGTTACATCAATAATGACGCCAGACGATTCCATGTTTTCCTTGGTAATCGAGTTCAGGAAATGCGCGAGCAGTCATCGCCTAACCAGTGGCATTACGTCGAAACGAAATCCAACCCTGCTCACATAGCTTCCCGCGGTGCCGGAGCTCAAGAGCTTATTGACAACCCTTTGTGGTGGAATGGGCCAGAGTTTCTTAAAAGACTGGGATTCTGTCAATGACAATCCTTCAATCCCTCCTGACGACCCCGAAGTCAAGAAAGTTTCCGCAAGAGCTACTCAGATCCAAGATCCAAAGCTACCATCTATACTGGAGCGTTTGACATATTTCTCCAGCTGGTACCGAGCGAAGAAAGCGATTGTTGCCTGTCTCCGGCTTCAACAGTGAATTCCGAAAGCCAGCTGGCCAGTCCCAAGTCAAGGAAAAGAACGTAAAGGAACGAAACAAAGGGATTACCAGCTATAATCCTATCGATGTCAAGGCACTACAACGCACCGAGCTGCAAATTATCAAGATGGCGCAGACCGAAGCCTTTCGAGAGGAAATTCAGTTGCTTAAAGATGTCAATGTCAAACTACAAGTCGCTGACCAAGACGTAAACAAGGACAAGATTAAGACGATGAAGAAGTCAAGTTCCTTATACAAGCTGGACCCCTTCTTAGACGAAGACGGAGTTCTCCGAGTTGGTGGGCGATTATGAAAATCCAGCGTTCCCTATGATGTAAAACATCCCGTCATTCTACCAAAGAAAGGACGCGTGACGAATCTTATCCTTTGCCATTATCACCAGTCAGTCATGCATCAAGGTCGTGGTATCACTCAGCATGAAATCAGATCAAGTGGCTACTGGATTGTTGGTGGACGTTCTGTAGTGTCTAATCGCATCTCCAAATGTGTGTCCTGTCGGAAGCTGAGAGGCGGTCCTCAAGGACAGAAGATGGCAAACTTACCGGAAGTTCGCCTAGAACCAGCTCCGCCTTTTACATTCTGTGCTGTGGATTATTTTGGTCCCTGGCATATCAAAGAAGGCCGTCGTGAAGTAAAGCGTTACGGAGTACTGTTTACATGTTTAGCGTCCACCTTGAAGTCGCGAGCAGTCTTTCTACTGAATCTTTTCTCGATGCCAATCGTCGATTTGTAGGACGCCGTGGCCCAGTGCGATAGCTGCGATCTGACCAAGGCGAGAATTTTGTTGGCGCAAGGAATGAGCTACAACAGGTATTATCAACGTTGAAACACGAGAAGATATGACAAGAATTGGCGAAGAACAACTGTGACTGGGTGGATTTTAAGATGAATGTTCCTGAAGCAAGTCACTATATATAACCTCAAACAAGTCATTATATATAGCAACTGTAATTAAATTTTTAGCTACATATGTGTACATTTTTCTTATATTTTAACTCATATTTTTATTAGATTTTACTATTGTAACGATTAATCTAATTCAGCTTTTGGCTGCGATTTTAATCAGAATAAACTATCTATCTATCTATCTATCTATCTACCTATCTATCTATCTGTCTGTCTGTCTGTCTATCTATCTATCTATCTATCTATCTATCTATCTATCTATCTATCTATCTACCTACCTACCTACCTACCTACCTATTTACCTATCTATCTATCTATCTATCTATCTATCTATCTATCTATCTATCTATCTATCTATCTATCTATCTATGCCTGGATTCGAGCCCAGGCCACCGCACCATCCTTGTCTTTCTACACTTTTACATTTTACTTAAGTTTCATCAATAATAAATTATCTCTAAACCATACAGATAGAAAAAAAAATTAACAACACCAATTAAAAATGCTGTACGTCATATACAGCTATTTCATTTACCTTTGTCGGTAAAAGACTTCATAAGCCTACGTAACAAGACCGAAAGGTGGTAAGGGAGAGTTATTGTCAAAAGTTAACCATCCCTACTCTGGCACCATGCAGAGACCTCCCGTCATGATGTTATATATGTTTAGTGTATGTTTCAAAAATACGCTTAGGTATTTTATTCATCAAAGTAGAGTAGTTTTGTTAAGACTGAAATGTCTTTTTCTTAGTGATGTCTCAAGAAACCGTATTAGTGTCATTGGCTCCGATTACTTTGAGAATCTTTCACAACTATATTTTCTGTAAGTATCAAGGCTCAGGGATGAAAGTGTGAAAGTTATGGGAGTACAGAAGGCACACCTTATAATAGCCTATACGGGGATGCTCCGTAGGAATGGGAAGATACCTATATGAAAGAATAGGAATTTCAACGGCTGAAGTATATGAAAGAGCACGGAAATTTGTCATTACGGTGTGTTTAAGGACCCAAAGGGGCTAACAGGTGCATTTTGTGGGTGTGAAAAAGTCGAGGCGGCGTTCTGGTTTGGGCTTTATTCATATTTAAAGGAAAATGCATTTACAGCAGACTGTTAAGAGGGATGCAAAGTTTTAAACTAGATATGTTAAAAGGGTTCCATTATTTTGTCAATAGAGGGTATACGAAAAGGGTACCTTTTCTGTCAGAATTGGTTAATAAAAGGGTAAGGGGTTGATCCTTGGGTGGACCCTCCCCAACCGAGATGAGTATAAGTTAAAAATTCCGTTTAGCGAAACTCTGCAAACCCGACACCCCATCCTTCTATCGTTTTCCTGTTTTCTTCTTGTGAGCAAGCGACACCGCACTCAACTCGGATCAAGACAAGTCGCCGTGTGCTCGCTGACGGGATTTATAAGGGGGAAGTAACACAGCAGAAGTTGCACCCTGGGTGCTAATAATTGAAATCACTATTAGTTACCCTCAGCGCGCTTCATAAAAACTACATAAAAAAAGGCATATGTTTCTGGTGATATTTAATCTTTGCACTGTATGAACGACAAATATAGACAGATTAATATGGACAGATTACAAGAACATTTTTCAATAGCAGTTTATGTACCTGTTGATAAAAAAACGATTCAAATGCCAAAATATAAAGTAATAAAATAATTTTAAGACAATTTAAATGATATTAACTGACTGACTGACTGATTGATTGATTCTGTATTGCTCAGGAATCTGGCGTACAACCCAATTTGTAGAATAGACAGCAATTCGTTCACTTAAAATCGAAGGTTGAAATATTTGTAAGTAAATACAAACAGATTATTAGCCTCCAAATTTGAAACTTTTCTGGGGGAGGATACCCCAGACCCCCCTACAAGGCTCGTGTCTTCGGCACTCGCGATAATGCCCCCCCCCCTCCCACCCCTCCGTTACAAAATCCTACCTACGGTCCTGCCTACGAGAGAGAGAGACTGTCCTGGGCTTGTCACAAGTCCGATTCACAAGTGAAAACATTCGGAAGCGAGGCTTTGATTTCGTTAATACTCTTCTCTCTCTCGCACCGTACAATAGTGTATTTACAAATGATAAGAAAGTGCTGCCATTGCTTACACATGGTTGAAAGTTTTAGTTCTTGGATAACGATGAAAAACTCCCTCCCTCACACAGTACTTTCACTTACGAATTCTGCATATAAACTAAGACGTAAAAAACCTACCAAAGGACCTACCAAATCTCTGGCAGTCATCACTCCTATAAATTGTGTTTATGTCTATCTCAATTTACATTCACATTGGGCGGCATTCACAATCCATGTCTTTACTACTTTGTAAACTGCGCGGCAAGCAGCTTAACAAAGTCCGCCACAAGGTGTTGAAAATGTCATGATGAACCCTCGGAAGAAAGTGAAAAATGTAAGAGGAGAGCAAGATACGAAGTACATAATGCCACATAGCGTCCCTTCATATGGACTTTTCCAAAGAGAAAAATGAGGTCAGATCTTGGTAGACCAAGTCGGATCAGTAGGGAGCAATGCAAAGAAATCATGTCACATTGATTACCAAAGCCGTTATCAAACACACTCGCAGGAGTTACCGTATCGAAATCAAGTTCAGTTCTTGCCGAGGCTGAGATAAACGATAATGACGCCGCAAAAATTTGGAAACAGGCAGATCAACCAATCAACATAGCCTGATGACTTCAGAAAAACACGGCAAATAGATTTTGAGGTTCTTGGGCGAATGGGCTCCAACAAAGCAGAATTCTCTGCCTCGAAGGATGCTTGAGCTTCAGGCTGCTTCCTTCAAACCTACCGTCAAGTAATAGTAACATGTAATACTCACGGGTAAGAGGACTTTGAAGCCGCAAAAAAAATATATATATAAAGCATTTCTTGCCAAGTTTACAAACATTGCCGATACTTCGGACGATTTTTCCCACGAGACTACAACTAATGCTTCGTGTACAACCAAGTGACTCTTTGTTTTTTTCAGAAATCACGTGACTTTGCATACTTTTGTGATTTGTTTTCCAAATTAGGATACGCTGCAAAGCATGCCTTTTCTTCGTGACCTATGAATATAATTTTCCATCTGTGGAATTTAATTAAGTGCAAGATGATCACAATTTTTTGTGAAGCCTTGCTTATATAGTTTTGTACAGCAAAAGGCCAGACCTGAACTGTCCTGTCCAGGGTAGGCTATGTCCACATTATTAATTCCAGATAGCTTTTGCGCCGGTACGAAAACCATATGGGATGGGGCTTCCGGTGATTTCGGCGCGATTTCTGTGACGGAGAGATACGGGGTGATATGCAATTTAAATACCTAAATTCAAGTTATCCACCATTTTATTCGAATATTCATGACTAATTTTAATAGTGCATTATAAGGTCCACTAAGTTAAGAAATAATTATGCGATTATGATAATAAAAAAAAAAGATTATCATATATTACTATAATCATTGCTATAATTCTCCTTTTTCAAAAATGTTCTTATCAGATTAGTTCGCGAATCCGCCCTTACTGGCTATCAAACTCGTTAGGGAAGTAAAATTTACTTACTTGTATGGTAAAAATTAGACGATAAATCGATATGTAACATTACAAAACACATGCTTTATTTGGGGATTTTTACAGTCTTTTCTCAGCAGGTTCGCGTTTCCCAGATGCACACTAGCTTTGTTTTACTCGACAGGATTTTAATTTCTAATTTAATGGATGTCCTACGACCATATCATTTGCTGGGACCACGTGGTCTGTTAGAGTTGTAAGTGATTATGGTTGTTTATCATTTACAAAAAGTTTCAAGAAAATCCGGGTATAAAGAGAATGGGACTAGAATTTCTGGGTTCCGGCGGAAAATTTCTGGGAGCAGAGGAAAATCTGAAAAGGTAGTCCTGTTTCCTCGGTCGTAACAGTCCAAACGGAAATTCGCGTTCCTTTTCTTTACAGTCATCTTTGATACCAGTTTCAGGCCTTTGCGGCCGTTATTCGGTAAATGGAAACGATTTGTACAAATGGTAAACGCGATTACGGAACGAAATTTACCAGTCCTAAATTACTTAGAGAAGGAGAGAACTTAGGCTTAGTTCTTCCTCCCACTCTTCCTCACTTTCCAAATACGAGATAGTTGGAGGGGAGCTGATCGCAAGAGCCTGGGAATGGGAAGCAGCACTAGAATCACCAATCCTGTTCCGACGCAAATACAAATCAGGTAAGGAAAAGTTAGGTGAACGAGCCAGGAAAAGAGTAGCATCATGAGTATCACCAGTCCAGTTAAGACTCCAGGAAAAACGAGGTAAGAAGGAGTTAGTTGAACGAACACGGGAAGGAAAAGCAGCCCTAGAATTACCAATCCTATTAATGAAGTCGTAGACAACACGATCCTGGGAAAGGGAAGCAATACTAATACAATGCCACTCAAACGAGTGCATGGTCGCAAAAGCGTCGGAAAGAAATGAAGCAACAGCATAGTTTACTGGGTTCGCACACAAATCCAAATTAGTTAAGGAGGAGTTGCTCGCAAGAGCCTGGGAAAGGGAAGTAGCACCAGAATCACCAATAACGTTCCCCCTCAAATTCAAACTTGTTAAGGAGGAGTTGGTCGCAAGAGCCTGGAAAATGGAAGTAGCACCAGAATCACCAATAACGTTCGAACGCAAATCCAAACTAGTTAAGGAGGAGTTGGTGGCAAGAGCCTGGAAAAGGGAAGTAGCACCAGAATCACCAATAGCTTGCCAATTCAAATAGAAACTAGTTAAGGAGGAGTTGGTCGCAAGAGCCTGGGAAAGGGAAGTAGCACCAGAATCACCAATCCAGTTCGCACGCAAATCCAAACTAGTTAAGGAGGAGTTGCTCGCAAGAGCCTGGGAAAGGGAAGTAGCACCAGAATCACGAATGACGACGGAACTCAAATCTAAATTACTTATGTGAAGGTGTAACCCTAGGGTACGAGATAAACTTGTGCACTCTAAAATGCAGCCTAAAGCTAAATGAAATAATTCACAAATGTCTTCCTTACAATCGGGATCTATTAAATTGATATTTTCAGCCATAGTTTTAATAACAGACTCTGCTGTCTCCTTACTCGCTGATGCTAAAATTCCAATCATGAATAAAAAGACTTGCTGTAGTTCGTCTTTCAATCTCTCGTCTTTTACTACTGAGACACAGTCAATACCTCCGTCAAGAATTTGGCAAGCAAGATAAAATCCAGAAAAGAACTCTTGGAAGCTTTTGTGCAGAAATGCATAACGCACAAGAGCTTTCCTCTTGCAGCCACTAGCCTGGAATGAAAGAAATCCAAACTTCGATAAAGCAATAGAGGTACTTCCAGATTCGTGTTCTTCAAAATATAGCTCTCCTTTTCGAAGAGAATGTAACGCCACTCGTCCCAGATGTACTAGATCGTCCCTGTAGATGCTCATGAGGTCTTCACTTTTAATCGGCAATCCTTGCTTTTTTTCATATCGCCTTAAAACACATAGGACAATCTCAGTGTATAATTCAGTCCTGCTCGTTGGAAAAACGCCCTCTAAATCTTCACAAAGAACACAAAGCAAGGTTACGTTCAAGGGATTTTTGGACAAGTTTCTTAACTCATCCGAATACCGAATCTTTTGTAGCAAATTCTCCAGTAAGTCCTCCCTTTTGATGTTTTTAAAGTACGTACGAATAAAACTATTTGCATCTTCTTCGGTGAAACCTACAATCTCCCACAGAGTGTCACAATACCTCCTAAGTTTCCTCCCTACCTCATGACGAGATGTGAGTATCACGTGACAACCTGACAGTTCTTTACCCTCAACCAAGTCATGGATTG
>BOPM01001395.1:7785-21837 GCA_022179025.1 Porites australiensis
GAGATTACTACATCATGACCATTTCACTGACATGCATCATCGCTCACCGTATAAATTAACATACTTGCAGTAGGTCAAAGTAGTTGACCTGAGCTTTTTATTTTATTTTATTTTATTTTATGTTGTTGCATTGAATCGCTGGTATAGGTATTGTATTTCATTGTAAACACAACAATAACATACATTCATACATTCAAAGCCTGAATCCAATATTAAAAAATTTAAAATTTAAATACTTCAAAAACGGCACAAAGCTTGTTTAAGCCCTTTCCTTGTAACCAATTGGCCACAAAGGCACAATCTTTTCCACCAAAATCCTCTAACACCGCGTCCCCCATGATAGCTCGCCACGCCAAAGATTTTACATGAAATCGAGGGCGCAGTTCAAATTCCCCACCCCTAAAGCATGGGGATCAAATTCCCCACCCCCTGGAAGACTCTGATAATCAAATTCCCTCCTCCCCGGGACGGCAAAGGTGTCAAATGCCCGGGGTATGCCCGGGGGGGCATGTTGAAGCTTCGATTTGACCGATACATAAAGCCGCAGGCAAATATTGTGTTGGGTTAGGTATCCTGTGGCAATAAGCTAGCAATTGGGCAGACTCGTACCCAGTCGTTGGGTCAGGCATGGGCAAATCAAGGGAGAGGGCAGAAAAAAGCGAGAAAGCGCATCGCCCTGGCCAATTTTGGGAAAAAATAGTTATAATGATAATGATTATGATAACAATATAAACAATGGTAAAATATGAACAAACACGTTTCAAGAGAGTTAGGAAAGAAATCAGAGGTAATAGCTTTAATCCTAAAGAAGGGCCTACAAAACGACATCCAAACTTTGTAAAGACAGTTGTGGTATAACCCACGGAAGAGGTTGTTATGCCATTGTCTGCTAGCACTTGTGTGGTAGTTTACATTATGCTTTCATTTTTAACGTAGGCCACTGAGAGCGTTTCTAGAGCCAATGAGGTAAGCCTCCCGGGATTTAATCAAGAAGAGGGAATAGAAGAGGTTTCACGAGATCTATAGCGTTTGGCCCTTAGCCCTGACAGCAGTCTATTCCAGCCTAACTCGTCCCAGGAGGAGACGCAGTCCAGAACATCAACACCTGATGACAGCATCAGCCAAGCCACATGTGCGCAATACCTTAAACCTTCAGATAACACTGACGAACGTAAGGTAGCCGCATTGAAATGGTTTGTGGATGAGTGCAGTTTTGGGCCTCTCAACTCTATTATAAAGCGTCCATGGACTGATGCCACCCCGAAAACACATGAATGCTACATCCGTAGAGCTAGTACAATTATCTCAGAGGTCTTAAAAACCGTAGCGCCGCAGCCCGCTCCAGAATTGTGGGAGGCAGTGAGAGGAAAGAATGAAGTTAGCCACCTCCTTGGGTCTGTGCATAATGGCAGTGATCTACTATTAGCTTTAGTGGAGTCTTACAAGCAAGCGGACACTTCCGAGACAAGGCGCCGACTGTTAAGTCTCGTGGCCAGTAAAGTGACCTATGCAGAACTGGCAGCACACACATACCTCGACTAACAAGATATGAGTTGGTTGACTGGATAAAGGACAAAACTGAGTCTAACGACTAAAAGAGATATAAGATATAATTAGATAGAATTATCTTGCCCTAGGCCGGGTTTACTTATTATTGGCTACATACAGTCTTCAAGGTCTCGCAGCTCTCACCGCTTTGATTATGTTGATGATCACAGTGGTGGCGATAGCTCTCCGTTTTACCATCACTGAGTGCAAATACTCTGCAGTGGTCAGGAATAGTACTAGCCACGGAGCAGTGGATCTGTGAACGAGACAATCATGCTGTTACACCATTCACACAATGAAAATGCATGTGCAGACTCCATATAGGCACTAATCAGTTACCTTGTAATCAGTTTTGATGTACTGTTTTAGGTATCGAAAGTCGTCCTTGAGTTCTGCAATTTTTCTCATTAGCCCCATATTTCACCAGCGTGTCAAGGAGCGATAGTAGATCATCAAATCCGCGCCCGCCTTCTGCCGCGTAGCTGTCTAGCCCCTGTAAACTCTTTTGAACTGACGCCACGCATGCCTCAGACAAAATTCTAAACAGCGTACGGCTCGAGAGTGGAGTGTAATTCACTTCACTACAATATTGATTATATTGCTTGATCAGACGAGATGGCAGCACTGTCCTTATTACATTGGGAATGTCGTTGTTAGTGCCGCTGCTTAACGTTAAGGTTTTCCGACCAAATGGGAGGTCCTGGACGACTGTAGAAGACGTGGTTAAGTCCAGAAAGTGATCTACCTTGGCAGGGTCCACTTTTTCTCTTATCTGTTTGGCCTCCGACTGTACAGTAAGTCCTGCGCCAACCTCCAGCGGGACCTTCAGGATGACCTCCTATTTAATGCAAGAACCGCAAGTGACGGAGTCCGTTCCTGGAAGGCTCACCAGCTGCGCATGGTTCACCAGGATACAGCCAGGACAGATATCATCGATAGTCTTCAGGAGGACTCGGTGCTGATCATACAGGATTTCGCCATGAAGTTCTTACCCACCCAGTACAGGAAAAAGCAGGCTGATTTCTTTGGTAAGAGAGGTATCTCTTGGCACTTGACAGTTTGTCAGAGCAAACAGCGAGGGGAGCTGGTCGTGCAGACGTTTGTGCACATAATTGAGTCGGGTCTACAGGACAGCCACACTGTAGTAACCGTGATGGAGCATGTACTGAAGACCTTGAAGCAGGAACACTCCGAGTTAACCAGAGCTGTCTACCGCCAAGACAACGCAGGGTGCTATCACCGCGCAAATACCATTCTAGCCAGCAAAATATTGCGAGAGAGAACCGACATGGATCTCTACCGGATTGATTTCAGTGATCCGCAAGGTGGTAAAGGTCCATGCGATAGGAAAGCAACGCAAAGCAAGACGCACTTGAAGCAATACATTAACCAAGGTCACTCCGTCACAACACCTGCTAACCTTAAGAAGGCTATCGAGTCCGATGAGGGCATTGCGGGTGTGCGAGTTACGGTTGTTCCTGTTCCCAAGACCACAGTGAAAACAAAGAGTATCAAGTGGGAAGACATCAGTAGTTTGTCTAGCGGTGCTAGGTTATAACATAGGACCAAAAAGTCCTACTCTGGAACCAAATTTGTTATGCTTTTCTCGTGGATCAAGATTTTTTTTGCCACATTTAATTTAAGTCACCGGTTATTTCTAACCCCCCTCCAGAACAAAAACTGTGTATTATCCGATAGCTTGTAATTTGAACAAAAATTGTGGGGTATTTACCTACAAATTAAATGAAAGGGCATTTGTAAGCAAAGGGAGAGTTCTTATGTGAGAAAGTTGCTGAAAAGTTTGAAAAAAGACTCTTCATCAGTAATGCAACATTATCCTTGCATGGCTCGTTGCGTTTAAAATGACCAAAACCAGTCATAAATCAGATATACCCCCGGAAAATATTAAACTTACCAAGTTCTGTTATTTTATAGTGTCTTTATTGCTAAAACATAATTAATTTATTTGTCTTTCGTAGATCGTGCATTTATATTTTCTAAATTTAAAAGTGAGACAATACATTTGCCAACCATGTTCTGTCGCACTCTGTAATAAAATTGCCTTACTCTGCATGATGAAAATATCTTTTAAATATCTTTTAAATTGAGTGAAGAACACTGTACAAACATGGCTATGTCCAGGTTTCTACACGGCTGCCAAAATTGCGATTTTTTGCAGTTCTTTGTCGTGTTTATGATCACTAAAGTCCAGAGCGAGTTGCAGATTTGACAAAACTACGAAAATTGGAAAATTGGCAGGTCTGACGATTTTTTGCGTTAGTTGCAATTCTTCGCAGTTCTTTGCTGGGTACCCTTCTACCTCTTCTAACCCTTGAATTTAGTAATTTTAGCAAATTCTAGGATTTCTCCAAATTTTGGCAATTTTTGCCGCTGCGTACAAACTTGGACATACCGAGTGCCGAGATCCAATACAAAAATCCGATATTCCCTTGGTAAAATTCCGATATATGAGTTGGAAAAATTTGCTATCTGAGTTTAAGAGTCTAAAGTGACCGCGAAAATATAGACACTACGAAAGTCACAATATTTATTTTTGAGTTTCTTCATCGATCTGTTCAGTTTATCGACGCTCAGAAACTGCCCTGGGATGAAAAGCGGATCTATTTTAGACCTTGGAAATCATTTTCATAAAGGCCAAACGAGACGTTTTAGACTTTTAAAATGTACGACGGTTGGTTTATGGTTATCCGGTTTGCTCGTTTTTCAGTATGGCTTGTTCGAGTCTACAGAGGTAAAAAAACTGCCTTGTTTGTGTTAAGACCGCGGAGTCGAATATAAACAATGTGCAAAGGTTGCAGATTCAGTGCTTCATGTGCTTCATGTACTTCATATCTTTGAGACAAAAAATATATATAGGGAAAGAATAAATACATGCAATACGTTGGCCATGTATAGCCATAAGTTACATGATTGCTCATAATTTAATGATGTGCGCGGTCAGGTGCACAACCAAAATGTTAATTTAAGCCCCAGTTTTTTTGCCGTTTCAGAAATTGCTAGCGAAAACTTAAACCATGAAACTATGGCAGCGAAATATTCTAGACAAGCACGGTGCGAGACTTGTGAAAGAAATAAAGCCAGAAACACTTATGCCTTTTTTGATGGAAAAGGGTGTTATCCCCTCTGACACCAGGGAAGAGATACGTTCAAGTAAAAAACCTGAAGATATCAATGAGGCTTTACTGACCAAACTGAAGTATAACAGCGGGACTATGGCCTTCAACATGCTGATTAAGGGACTGCAAAATACTGATCAGGCTTCCCTGGCTTGTCTGCTTTTGGAGGAAAGTCAGCTGGAGGGTAAGAACAAAATGCAAATCATAGCAGTTTGTGGAACCAATGATCTGACACAAAATTAGGAATATAAGAGCACAGCGGCACAGGGAAATAACTATCTTCTGTAGCTTTATCTTTACTCGTTAGATCGCTCGAAAGGGTCGCCGGACAGCAATTTTATGTAAAACAAAAATACGGTTTCAAGGTTAATTCAGCTTACCAGATATGAAAGCAAGCAAAGTGAAGCAAAATGAAGCAAGACTCGAGCATAAAAACATGGTAAAGTAACGTGGTAGAGGAACAGACAATATAAAAGCATGTGATATCACACACGTCCCCATCTAGGCTGGTTTTTCAGTGATCAATTAGGATTCTCAACCTTTTAAACCGTGTGACAGTTGTCAGATATAACCCCATCCAGACCCTCTCACGAGTGACCATGCCAGAGAATTACTCTGTCGACTAGATTTGTGTCCATTTATAGGTGGGTGCGAGTAACTGTGATGGTGTCTGAGAAAGACTGAATGAGCTAGTGTGCATGTGGTGGAAGACGGGGGTGGGACGATTATGTAAAGGAGCGGCATCCTTTTTTATATACTTCCATGCACCAGAGATGGCGATTAATTTAGGGACGTATGTTAAAGATTTTACAATGAAATTAGTTCAACTTTCATGTCTTTCAAAGCAACTTTTATTTAGTCAAAAAGTTAATCGCTTGCCGGTGATCCACACCAAAAAACCGGCTACCAATAATTCAGTAATCCATATTTGGATTTAGTAAACGCAGACAGAAAAAGACCCCTAAAGGAAGTAAGAGCGAAAGAAGAAAGGATAAAAGCATCAGAAAAACAAAAAAGTGAACTACAAGCCAGGCACAGAGGATATGATGAACTTGTAAAACAGATTGAAGACATAAAAGAAGAGAAAAAGCAACTAAGGAAACGACTAATGATGTTGGAAAAGTCGCAGGACGCAAACTCAGAAAATCTAAACCCTGGTCATAGGAACGACGTCCCTTCTGAATCGGGATCTAGAAAAATTAGCTTGCCAGGTAAGAAAGAGCCCTGGTTCAATTGAATTAATTTACAAGTGCAATTTACAAAGTGTAGCTATTGTTTTCAGACTCTAAAACAATAGCTACACTTGTGAAGAGTTTTATTACACAGTTTTATTGCTACATTACATATGTAAGGCCTGGTTCAGACGCCATAAGTTCGACTTTGGAGCGACACTGGCGCGACGTCTGAAAAGACAGCGCACCGTGTGTCGAGCCTAAGTTAAGTTCGACAAAAGTTCGACAGATGCTGTCGCGTTTTTAACGCTTTTGCCGCATCAAACTAAACCTGCCGTACCAACTTGATTCAGACGCTGCTCTTTTACCGTACTTAATTCATCAGTTACGTCCGGCACATGAGAGGAGCGGCGTCAGAACCGGGCCTAATTCTTTTAGGAATCGTGTTGTGGAACGATGATTGCATAAAAAAACAAAGGTTGACTTAATTAATTCAGAAATGACGGTCAAAACTGTGATTAAGGCTACGTTCACTCTATACCGGATAGCTTTTCGTGGCGCTCGAAAAGCTATCGGGTATAGGATGAACAGCAACGGCCCGGGGGGGTACAAGTTGTTAGGGAGCTTTAGCATCGACGACGGCGGCGGTAGCGAACACGTCACTTTCAGAAGGCATTCGCGTTTTTCAAACATTGTCGCGTTTATTCCAATCCACTGAAAATGTCAAATGTAGGCGAATTTCCCCAGAGATGATTTCTTGGGGACCGCACTCAAGTTTAGAGAGAGAAGGAAAAATTCGTCGTCGCTTGTTTACGTCCTCCATAAAGCGTGAAATCAGGCATTTTCACGTCATAGTCGCGCAGTGACGGCAAAGAAATGTACAAAAAAGCGTGATGCACGTGCAAAGTCGTTGTTTTGCCTAATAAACCTATTGCTTTTTGGCGTTTTCGTTGCCGTCGCCGTCGTCGTTGCTAAAGCTCCCTGTTAACACACATCGAACAACATACCGTAGCGATATGGCCGAGAGGGTTTGGTGCAATAAAATCCAGTCCTTACTCCTGAATATTTACTTCCATCTCGGCGGGTTCCACTCCTCGCGCCTACGTATTTACTTCAGCGACGTGTTCATACTGCACCATTTGACTTTCATGGCGTTAAAGTCCTCCTTGTCCTATTATCTATTAGGTATCTAAAGTTAATCATTGCCAGTACATAGCAGCACTCCTTAGGGTGTTCTTGCCACCAGTTTTTCAGATTTTTTAGATGTAGAGAATTATTGTTGTTATAGAGTAGTATTAACAACTGTTACGTTAATAATAATAATAATAATAATAATGATAATAATAATAATAATAATAATAATAATAATAACAATAACAATAATAATAACTATTATAATTATAATAGTCATCATCATCATCATAATCATCATCATCATCATCAATGTAAGCCATATCTTATTCAGGTTAAATAAGGCGTTGACCAAATTTGAATTAAATGTTTGAATTCTTTGCAGGAAATGATGCAAGTCGTAAGGAGGGGACGATGGATGACATACACCGGGATATTTTGCGCCGCAACAGGTCCGCCCTAAGTAAGGACCTTGAACCCAAAAAGATATTATCTAATTTGGTGGACGTGTTGGACGTGCAAGACGAGGAAAAAATTCGTGCAAAAAAAACAAGAAAAGGAGCAAGTTACGCGCTCTTAGATATGCTACCCAGGAGAGGGCAGAAGGCTTTTGGTGTGCTTATGGAAGCTTTACAAAAAAAGCAGCCGCATTTAGCTGTTTATTTAGGTGAGCAATTTTTTTCGATTTACAAACGTCAACTCAAATAGTTACATAAATGCAGGAACCCGTAACCCATGGGCTCCTGATAAACGTAATGATCGAATGCACCATGCATTAAGCTAAAAGGTTAAAAACAGTATAAGAGAGGTCAGTGGTTTTAATAATTCTCATGGCATAGGCGCTGAAAGACTGTAACGTTTGGTGATTAGAATGATTAAACTGAGTGTCAAGTTCGAGTTAGGCGAACTAAACTGGAACCTGATTTAATCAGTCATCAGTGAACTCATGCAAAGGGTAGCTGGCTTAAAGATTGAAGAATATTCGTGCGATATGTGTAATCAATCCTAACGCACATGCAAAGATGATGGGTATCGTGAATGATTCCTATATTCAGTACTTTAGAGCAATGAACAGACTGATTGTAAATTTTAATTTACAATGGTTGAAGTCAAGATCGGCTAGCTGCTGATAAGATGGATTATCAATGACAAATTAATTAAGGGCGTTCAGGTCCCGGCATTCCCTTACTCTGCCTTTACAAACGCATCCGTTATTACCTCACTAATTGATTCCGCTCATCGAGAGAATACCAAATACATATCCATCAAAGGAAGATAAAAACCCGTCTGACCATCCAACTCGGGGAGAGCCTGAATCCTGGGGGACACGGGCTCACTCGCCAGAATCAAGCCGGAGAATTTTTTTATCCTCTCTTGTCAGAATTAATCTTCCTTGAGAGCTTGCATTCGAAAGCAAGCCAAGCAACTCTGTAAATAGAATTGAGGATGTAAAGCGCATGCACCAGGGTACAGGTCCGGTTAATGTTGATAAAAGCGAACCCTTTCGGATATTGTCATAATTTTATCTTAGGGAAATTTTTTAACAACTTTTTTTTTTCTTTTGTGGAAGCAAAACTGGAAGAAATGCAAACGCAATCGAATCAAGCACGACCACAGACCGCAGACGTAAGAAAGGAGAATCGAAAACTAAAAAAGGATTTACAAAGGGAGCGAGAGAGTCACAGAAGGACAAAGATGGAATGCGATCAACTGAAAAGTACGAAGGAAAGATCAAAGCCCACAAAAAAGAAAAGGTTGAACGCAAAGAGGAAAAAATAGTTTGACTATCGATAACACGTACTTTAATTATCTTTAGAGTAATTGTACCTAAGGCTGAACTTGCCTTGTGAGCAGTTTAAAATTAATAACTAATTGGAAGTAAATGTGTTTTATTTGGCTCCATGTATAGCCCTTTTATGTCACAAGGTGCCAAAACTCAGGTTCTAAGTTGAGAAATGGCTGAATTAGTTTCGTAACTGCCTTATGACGTGATCGAAAAGAAAAACTTTTAAATTTGATATTACGGGTAGGAGGAAGATAACGTGAGTGTTGTCAACTATGGGCGCTATATATGGCGTGTGCAATTGCAAGGTCTTTTCGTTCAAGAAAAATATTTTCGCTGAATAAGTAGTTTTTGGTGTCAATATGGATTGTAAAACCCTTTTCTAATGTTATTTTAAAGGACTTATCTAAACGTCTTATCATGCAGTTTTTTTATAAAGACCTTTCCAAACGGAGAAATAGTATACTAGTTAGGAATGAAATCAACACCTTTTTTTGCGCAGGGATTTCATTAGCAACGAAAGAGTAACGCCGACTTTTGTCTATCTCATAAATAAATTGCAGGAGAATCTAAAGATAAGGCCATGTGTTATTTTAGGCGATTTAACCGGTCTGACAGGTTTTCTAGCTATTTTAGAGCGATGCTGTAACTTGTAGGCACCATGTCCTTATTTGGTTACGATTTAACAATGGGATCAGGTATTTTGCGAGTTGTGAAGTTGCTTGTTGCTAATTGCGTGTTCCGAGTTGCTAGTTGCGAGTTGCGAGGTGCGAGTAATGGAAAGTTGACGAGCTGCAGTCTGTCTATTCAGTCAATTTCAAGGGTCAAGTGGATAAATCCGTTTCGAAAATTGTTGATTCGTAAAAGGTACATCTTGTCACTAGAGAAATAAAACGCTGTCTCACGATCGCGCACTTGCTGGAGCTAAAACAGACGCTTTCTCTAGTTCGGCGTCTGGCGTAAGACGTTCAGCGTTTTTCTCTCGCGGCGAGGGAATGGTAAATGCTGACTTGCGTTAAATCCAGTGAACGGTAAGGGATCAAATGCCTGGGTACTAAACTGGATATACCCGGAAATGTTAATAACCGCTTAGTCTCACTTTTTTTTTTTTTTTTACAATTGCTTAAACCTCCCGGTAATACACTCTGCCATTTGCTTCTGCTACATTTTCTGCTGTATATCCAAGAACTTTGCTTTTGTCTGGCTTGCGCCACTGATACAATTACTAATTACTGTGTGACAGTGTGTGTTACGACTTTTTGGTCGACTGTTAAGATTGGAATCTATCTGATTATTCCATATTTAAATAATAATAATAATAATAACTTTATTTGTATAGCGGTATATACAAAAGCTCTATATCGCTTTACAATCAAAAAAAAGAAAATAACTAACAATAGCACCAAAACAAAAAGTCAACTGAAAGCGAGTCTAAAAAGATAAGTTTTCAATCTAGATTTAAAAACATCAACTGATCCACTTAATTTAATGTCTAAGGGAATATCATTCCAGTGCTTTGGGGCAGCGACCGAAAAGGCCCTGTCCCCATAGCTCTTCAGGCGCACATTCGGTACTTCTAATAAATGTTTGCTAGCTGACCTAAGATTTCTTGTAGGGTTATATGGGACTATAAGTTGACTTAAATACGGAGGCGCCAGATTATTGAGAGCTTTAAAAGTTAACAGTAATACTTTAAAGGTAATTCGCTGCTCCACAGGTAACCAGTGTAGCTCCTTAAGGACGGGGCGAATGTGCGCAGCCCTAGGTTGCCCAGCTACAAGGCGTGCAGCGCAGTTTTGAACGCGCTGGAGCTTCTGAATAATATACTCCGGTGACCCGAGGAGCAACGAGTTACAATTGTCCAGTCGACAAGTAACATAAGCATGGACGAGGGTCTTTGTGCTCTCAGAAGTCAGATACATTCTAATCTTCGCGATATTCCGAAGATGAAATAAAGCAGATTTACAAACGGAACTCACATGCTTATCCAGTGACAAGGTCTCATCAAAAACAACTCCTATGTTCCTAGCTTTGTCAGACCGCTCTACACGATGATCACCAACCAGGATACTATCTAAAGATGGACGTGGCCGATATTTTGAACTGATAACGAGCAGTTCCGTCTTGTCCGTATTCAACTTAAGTTTGTTACAACACATCCAACGGTCGATATCTCTAACACAAGATTCAACCTGAGAGACAGAATAAGCTTGATCATCCCCACTGAGAGAATTGAAAGACAGATACAACTGAGTATCATCAGCATAGAAATGATAGCCCATGTTGTATTGTCTGACAATATCCCCCAATGGGGAGGTATAGAGCAGATATAAAATCGGTCCAGGCACGGAGCCCTGTGGTACTCCGCACGACAGCGAACGCGTGACAGACCGCGCACCACGAATGCTCACAAAATGAGTTCTGTCGCTCAGGTATGATTTAAACCAGGCCAGAGCTAGATCGCAAAGACCGAAGCGGTTTGCTAATCTCTCAATCAGTATAGTGTGATCAACCGTATCGAAAGCGGCCGATAGATCTAATAAAAGTAAGATAACTGTCCTATTCCTATCAACGTCTAGGATAATATCATTGAAAACTTTGACTAAAGCTGTTTCGGTACTATGAAATTGTTTGAACTACGTGGTGACATAAGAACGACTGAACCAACGCACTGCACTTCACTGATTATTAAACAAGAACATTTATTATCGTTTAGTAAGAGAAAAAGACATATTGTC
Source organism: Porites australiensis (assembly GCA_022179025.1). Taxonomy (NCBI): domain Eukaryota; kingdom Metazoa; phylum Cnidaria; class Anthozoa; order Scleractinia; family Poritidae; genus Porites; species Porites australiensis. The sequence continues at coordinate 19,295 of BOPM01001395.1, forward strand.
ACACTAAGAAAATTAGGCCGTAGCCAGGATTTGTTACAGGGAGGTACGATTCGACGAGGAGTCGGACCAAAAGATGTCAGAGGCATCTCCAGAGGCGTCTCTGGGGTGGGGGGAATTAAGTTGCCTGAGACTGCTTTTCGAGTATTTTGAAAAATTGAGTATTTCTCAAACTTTTAATCTTCAAAAGTAATTTTTGTTTCCAATAGAGTACTTTTTTACTTTTAAGGATGACAGAAAGAAAGTTGTAAATCGGTATTATACTGGGTTTGGTACATTATGTTTGCATCATGATCTTTCAATAGTGTACCAAGCTCAAGCCTCCTTGGGAGTTTCTTAGAAACAGATCAATCAAAGACTTATCAAGTTTGTATGTTAGATAGCGGATGTGTTTACTAGCCAGTAAAGAGAGCCTCTTGTGCCGCGAATACTACTTTTTGACCACAGAAAACAAATCAGTGGCTCCCGTAAGTAGCCTGCGTAGCAAGCGTTTCAATGCAGTTTCAGAGCAGAGAACGAGGAACGAGAGTCAAAGACCGCGCGAAAAATGTGGCGAGTAAAAGAGCGGGGACGGGATGATCAGCAAAAAAAGTGGACCTCTGTGGGCTGGAAGGGAACGGGGTGGGGGCGGGGGAGGCGAGCGCACCCGTCACACCCCTCCTGACCTAGCAAGGATAACAGACTGCAGCAGAGCTCGTCAATTTTCCATCACATGCACCTCGAGACTCAACTCGCAACTCCACGACTCGCATTCTACGCACACCCTTTGACAGGGGCTTATTTTTGGAGGGGCTTATATTCGGAGGGGCTTATGTACGAAGGGGAATTTGCATTTCAAAATCGATTGGGCTAGCTTGTAGTGGGAAGGAAATTTACCATTTTAGCTGTGTTTTTCTTTGTATTCGAGGGCAAATACCAAGAACAAGCCCCCCCGGGGGGCTTTCATTCGGAGGGGCGATTTAACGGAGGGTTTTTTGCGTTACGATTTTGGGGGGCTTATATTTGGGGGCGCTTATAATAACTCCTTCGGAAGAGTTTATAAGTTATTAACTCCTTACAATGTAGTTACAATTTTTGGAGTTAATATAACTCCACTCCTCAGAGTCGAGGAAGTTGAATTGAAGTAAACTTGAGCAGGAGTTAATTTAACTTACCATGCAGAGTCGTTATAAACCTGTTTTGAGGGTTACTTGGTTGGAGTTATTATTACTTTGAGAGAAGAGTCAATTTTGGGTAAGCCTTTATTCGAATTAGGCTCGGCTCACGAAACGTTCGGCATCTGAACCGGGCCTTAGCGCTCTGCTGGGGTTATTGTAACTCTGCAAGGAAATTAGACATCAATTTAGGAAGAAGTGTTACATAATAAATCTCTGAAGAGTGAAAATATAACTCAGTTTTGTATGTGTTTCTGTTTCCGCTAAATATAACAATCATCAGTCAGACCACAATCAAAGTGCTAGGCACCCTCCAAAAAAAATGCTCCTCTAGTTGTTAGTTTCAGTGTTACACCTGTAAACCGAAAAAACGTCCAGGGTTGGGAAATTTCAGCCATCCATTAAAGGGACCGTTTTTCGGTATCTAAAAGTGGACGAGTTGTAATCAATCACGCCGTTTTGCCGCCATATTTTGCCATATTGCTGTTTGCGCTTATTGGTTCCCAGGCTCCGACTAAGTGAGTACGACACATGCGCGATTTGAGTCAGATTGGAGGCTTTTCACGTCAGGAGCCGATTACGGCTACTGCTAGCTGTCACGTACAAAGAAATTCTGGTTGGGATGTTAATGGCCCACAAGTTTTCCGGGCGTTCCATTGGAAAATTCTCGGTTATAAGTGGAATTGTGAAAGGTAGTCCTGTTTTCCCGTTGGAAACGTTCCGGTTGAAATGCATTAATCACAAGGAAACACCAGTTCCAGGCTATTCACGGCGAGTCTGTGCCACCACCTTGAATTTTGGAGAGCAAGAGCACAAGAGCATAAGCGAATGAAACTTGTATCGAATGAAACAAATTCTTCACTCGATGGACCTTTCCATGGAAGTTCCCGAAATTTCTTGGTAAATGAACACGTGAACCAATAGAAAAGGAGTGGAATGAAGTTCCGTGTTCTCATTTTGAATTCGAGCGGACTTTCCAACATTACAGTAGTAAGGTTCCGAGAACTTTTTTGCGGCTCGTTTCCAGCCAACAGCTACCACATGCGTTTCATGGAGCTGGTGTTTTGCAGTCGCCTCGTTAGAACTCCTGTTTGGTGAGGGAAAGCCAAGGACCTAATTCTATGGGGCAGGGTAAGCGCTGGACCATACTACCCGGGGCGATACATGATCTCCCCCTTAACCTTCGGGTCCCTCTTAATGAGGGAGCACGCCTAACGTATAAAGACCAGCTTTAGAAAAAACGAAATCAAACTGATCGATTTAATTTTAGTTTGCCAATAAAGCGATGAAAAATCACTGTAAACCTTGTTAATTTTGTCATTGCATATTATTCGATTATTAGTATGTTATTATTTCCTTTTCTCGGGTGGGGGGGGGGGGGGGGGGGGGGGG
>BOPM01001395.1:22215-35403 GCA_022179025.1 Porites australiensis
GGGGGGAGAGGGATAAAGCGTGAGCCTTCTCCTAGTTTTGTCTTGCTTAAGAATTCAATTCCAACGCTGCAAAGATCATTTTCTCCCCTTTGCGTTGGGTGAGCCCTCGAACTCTCACATCGGCGCATTTTGTAAGAGAACACAATAATCTGTGACTACTGGTAGTGGTGGTGGTGATGGCAGTGGTGTGATGAGAGGGTGGGGTTGAGGGAAGGGTCTTTATGGAGTTAGTCCCTATCATCTTAAGCGCTCCCAAGGCATAACTGCTGTTATTTGGGTCAGGGGTGTAGGATTGACAAAAGCTACAAATGCCTCTTGAAGTCATCAATATTTCAAGGGGTTTTTATTACCTTTTGTTTTGATAAACTTAAACGTTATTGAACTACGAATATCCTAGATGAATACTAAGACACAGTACCTAATAAAGCAGACAGTTCATATGATGGTGTTAGTTTCTTAAGCAAAAGGTTGTGTTGTACCGTTGTGGGAGTGAAAATGTATAAATATTTGATTACCGCGGGAGGATAGAGAAGCTGACGGGTTGGAGGGCTAGTAAACCTTTAGGGTGATTCTGGGAATTGATCGTGGGTTGTGTGTGGTCAGTTAATACCGTGGGTTGGAGCGTTATTTTTCGTTAAAACATGGTAACATATAAAAATCAAGAATAAAGGAATTGGAACTGCTGAGTGAAAAAAGCTCGTTGATTTAATATAATCAGTAAGAGTTCTGTTTACCGGTCTTCGTGGAAGAGTTCCGTTTAGAAATCCCTATAACATTCGAGACAACTGTTGAAGAGAAATCGACAATTTCCTCAGCCATCCACCTTTAATTTGTTTGTTTCCATTGTTTTAACTGGTCGTTTTGCTTGTTTTGTTGTACTAGTTTTGGTCGTTTCCAGTTTTTTAGCTTAATAAGCTCGCTTCGCTCGTTTCGGTTTTAGCACATGCCTTGTTGTAGCTATTAATCACTTGGTAAATACTCCGCGATGGGATCTATCCTGTAATTAAATTGAATCTTGCCTAGAGGTACATTCATGGAAGGCAAACGTCAGCCTAGAAGGGAGAAGTTGTATTTTTCTGGAGAAATATGGGATTCACAGTTAGACTTAGGCATTTACTGCTTTGTTAACATTACAACATTATCTGTTGTATGGTCTTCTCAGACTTCAAAGTCAGGATAATTAATTTATGCTGAAATCGACAGACACCCTCATTAACGAAATAAAAAATAGTATCAAGTTAATCATTCGCTTTCGACTTTTCTTTTTAGTCATTGTTTTCTTCATGTTTGTAATATGTATACCAGTGATGAGGAAGATTGTATAAATGTAACAATCTCGGTATACAACGACCCCATCCCAGTGACCACCTCCATCGAATTTAACTTTAGCCTTAGCTTTGGCGTGTAGGCACGCTTGATAATTAGCAACTTTAGGATAAACCTCCTCGGCTGCGTTCTTCACATCATACGAAAGCCAAATCAAATAATCTTTTTATTACCTCAAAACATGCTTACCTTAATATGTAATTAAAGTTCCCGTCTTCAAAACATTCGCCTGATCCTCAGCATGCAGTTTCAAGATTTCAGGGAATGAAGGAAGGTCAGTAGTACTTTTGCTATTCTTGCTATCATATGTTTTTCGTTCGTCTTAACGTGTGTAACTTCCTCTGTCAGTCCTCCAGCTTTGCACATCAGGCCATACAGCCAAGCAACGGCTCTCTCTTCTCTTTTCCTCTAATTATCAGTACAATAGGTTCCTTCATCAGAAAATCTGTTTAACGGACACGGAACGCCATGGACGAGTGTAAATTCGATTGCTAGCGTGCGATTGTTAGAAATTTACCACGAGTAATTGTTACCTTGTCTAAATAAAGTGAGCCAGTGTCTGCAGCCCCCACGTTTACAGGCAGAATTAGAGCATTGCTTATGCTAGCCTGCGAAAGCATCCGTTTCTCCTCGCTCTTCGCCGCTGGGGACGTTTCGCGCGGAGGAACGTCTGCGACTCAGCGACAGAAATTTCCATACTGATGACGCAAATCAATGTTTACTTAATAAATCTGGTAGTCATGGGGTTCCAAATGTAAATTTATTCAATTTTACGTTTCTCCTGGTCGATTTCGGTAAAGTGTTGTGTTCATCTGTGAACGAGCTCCATCAAAACTCAAATGCTTGTTCTAGAGAAGACTATATTCCACAAATATTGACAGTTTTGTTAGAGATTCATCGCGTTTACATTTGACCTTTGTGGCCTTTTGTCTTTTGTCTGTCATTCGTAAACAATAGCTAAAACAATGTAACTGCTCCTTCGACCAATCAGGGCTTCTGACCGGATTCCGGACATATTTTACGTCATCAGTGTGGAATTTCTGTCGCTGAGTCGCAGACATTCCTCCGCGCGTAACGTCCCCAGCGGCTAAGAGCGTGGAGAAACAGATGTTTTTGCAGGCTATGCTTATGCGCAATGCCTTACCCCCCTGTCCCGTTGATTGCTCGGTTTTCTCGGCTGGCCAGGCGAGCAATGGTTGATACACGACAATTTCAAGACCCTGTTTGCAGGGATCCTGGCATCACAACACCAGGATCCCATCTAAACAGGATGGCTTGGTTGTCATGTAATCACGAAGACGATGTTTTTTGCGTTTAAATAACATTCCAGGGTCTCAGCAAATCAGGCCAGCCCAGAAAATCGGTCCACGTGGGCTCACAATTTTTGAACTACGTAACAGGCCATTCCCGAGTTTGCCCCGAGCCTCTGTTTTAAAGCGAAGCTAAGGGTAAAGCCATTGATATGAAAATGCCTTTTTTTATTCTCATGCAAATAAAACTCATTATCACAAGAAAGGTTTTGCACTTAGCCTCGTTTTGCAAGTAAGGCTTTTTGGAATTCGGAAATGGCTTAATATTTTGCAACAAGGAGCTTACTACGGCGTAATTATTTCTTTATTAGCCATTGTTCGACATTTATCAGCTGAAAGACTACAATTACTACGAAAATCAATAACGTCAACAGCATGAAATTTTTGAGCCGAAAACGCAAACGCCTTTCTCCCGAAATGTCCCAACGGCAGGGCTGAAAGGGATGACAGTTGGCTGCATTCCCGTGCAACGTTTACTCACAAAGTGCATAAGAAAATTTGCAGTCAAAAAACATTAACCACATCAATACTGAACATAACATGTATCTCGTACAGAGTATACTTCTATCAACCAAATAGTTTTTCCCTTTTCACTAATACCAATAATGCAACAGGTTTATTAAAAGGCACCAGAAATTCAGGATCATGATCTTTTTCCTTCAGTTATGCATTTCTTGGGTGCAGAACTTGGGCCTTCCTGGATAGCACTAGAGAGAGACGTAATCGGCAGATAAATACCCAACACTAAATAAATGTTAACATTCGAGTGATTGGTTTTGCTTTTTTGTGGGCTTTCGTCAAATGTCTAGCTCGCAGACAACCGATCTGGGGAAGCACTATATTTCATCCTCTCTTGCTATATCCCATTTTTCTTAGAGAGTTTGCCCAAATGGGTTGTCGAACTATTCCACCTGACAGACTAAAATAGTGCGTCATGGTCAATAACAACAGAGTGAATGATTAATGAGCATATGAGTGTCGGTTTGTATATATTGAGCTGAATCAGAAAACACATGAGTTTGTGCAGGAGCCATAGTTATGGCTCTTGACCGTAACAGGTCAAGGGAAACGGGCCGAGTTAACTTTCGCACAGACTTCTGGGGACAGGGAAATTATTGTTCAATTGCTGACGGGTGTTCCCCAGTAACGATCTCAAATTGTGGGACACATTTCGGCTGCTTCTCGTTTCTAAAGGAGGGAATTGAGACTGATGGAAAAAGGCGAACAGGTATTACATTTTGAGTTACGTTATTTCCAAAAGCGCATCATCTTGTTGGCAAAACAAAAACAAAACAAGAACAGACTACCTGATAAGACGACCATAGATTTATCAATAAAATTAAACATAATATCTACCTTTGACTAGGTATCTGCTCCTTGACGGTGGCCCTGTCTCCTACGACGCAAACATGGCCAGACATTTGGTTGAAGGTTTGATGCAGGTGATATTCTGAGAAAAGATAAATAACAAAAAAAAAAAAAAGCCATCAGTGTCCTTGGCTCCAAGGACACCAACAATCATATTAGGCTCGGTTCAGAAGCCGAACTTTTCATGAGCCGAACCGATTCGAATTAAGGCCGATCCAAATTATTGAGACCGGCTGAACTGATTCAGACGCCGATCTAAATTGCAGTTGAACTAAGTTCAAAACGCGAAAAATGCTCAGTTCGGTCAAACAGCTTACAAAATGCGTTATAATAATTTATGCATTAGGTTCGATACATGAAAAGTTCGGCGTCTGAATCAAAGCCGTTCCAAAGGTCGCTCCGAAGGCAAAATTCCCAGCCGGGCTAGGCGAACAGAACGGCTGAGCCGTTTCAAATTGAAACAGGCGTTCCTAATTGATTCAGACGCCGAACTTTTCATGTTCTTATTTCAAGGTATTAGGTTCGGCTCATGAAAAGATCGTCGTCTCAACCGGTTTTACTCAAAGTTAAACAAGCTTTTTGTGGATTACATAGTGTTCGGTCTAATTTTTTTTTGTAGAAAATAGGGCCATTTATACGAGGAAAAATAAGACGCGTCTTAAGACGCGTCTTAAATAAGACGCGAACTGTACCATTTATACGAGCATGTCTTATCTAAGACAAGAACAGCTCGTATAAATGGTTCGCGTCTTATTTCTGTTCTTGACTCGTTTTCATGTGAATGTTACCCGTAGCAACGGCAATCCAACGTGGGGCGCCAAAAATTTACGCATGCGTACTATACGTTCGCGTCTTATGTAAGACGCGAAGGTCATTTATACGAAGTGTTTCTCGTCTTAGCTAAGACGCGTCTTATCTAAGAACAGGTGATAAGGGCTGTTCTAAAATAAGACGCGTCTTAGCTAAGCCGCGTCTTATTTTAGACGAAAGGTGCCGTTTATACGGAAAGTTCGCGTCTTATTTAAGACGCGTCTTATGTAAGACGCGTCTTATTTTTCCTCGTATAAATGGCCCTAGTGTCTAATTACTTAGCGAGCAGTTGCATTAACGAGGTGCGTCAGTTTGAAATTAAATTAACTTAGTTATAAAGTATGTCGGGGTCCAAAATGTATATTCTGAACACCTGCATGAAACGAATAATCAACCAGGGGAAGTTCTCAGTACCACGTTATTACAATTGCTTCTCGAAATGGTGTGAGATTGATTGCGACTGGTCTTAAAGTATCAAATCACTGTAGTGACCCTGACCATTCTGTGACGAAGGAATGGATAAAGATTGTCTGAAACTACACGTTGTATTCGTCTAATGTTATAAGATTCTGCCTCATTTGTCAGGCTGAATTGGTTCTTGTATATTACGTGCTTTATTGGCCAAATATCAGATTTGAATATCTTAATCTACTGTTTCTTTTACGAGGATGTTTACTGTATTAAATACACAGGAGGAAAATACACTGTTACCGATTTTTTCACACTGTATTTGCCCATGCTTCTGAAGCTGATCAAAGCTAGCCAATGAAAATGTTTCATCAGCGGAAGCTAATGACAGAGCGCCAAAATTTTCAGGCATCTGTGAATCGTTCACACCTACAAAATAAAAAGGTTTTACTTTTAGATTTAGTCAGGGCTAAAAGCGAAGCTCTCGATAATACTTATAGTTTGTTCAAACAATATATAAAATTGCGTAATGCTAAGCGGTGAAGGCAACGCCGGAGAACGGTGAAAAACAACAATAGGTCTAATTAGCTAAAAAGCAACTTTGCACGTGCAGCACACTTTTTTTGTACATTTCTTTGCCGTTGTTTTGCACAACTACAACGTGAAACTTCCAGAAACTTCTTAGTTACACGTTTTTTGGAGGAAATGTCGTACGTGTTCTCGTTCACTTTTTTTTCACTGCCGCTCATCATAGTTCACCTTGCATTGGTGGCCGCTAGCATTTCTCCTTTTGTCACCGCCGCTACAAAATTTTCATGTTGTTCTTCCAACAAAAGATGCCTACTTTATTTTTTTGTATCTCTTGCTCCAGTTCTCTGTCGCCCTTATTCTCGTTGAGCTTCGCTGACCTGCCGCCTACTTTCTCTTTTTCTGTTTTTCTCTTGCTCTATATTCCATATTTGTGGACATAACAATTAAGCTAAGCTTAATACTTTAGACAACACGGATACAGAAACAATTTCAGCTTCCATTTTCGTCCTTATTGACTCTTTAGTTGTGTATGCTTTGCAAGACGCGGGTGGCTATGCGATTTCCCGCCAAAATAACCTCGAGATGCATTTGGGTTGCCATACCCGTTGATTGAGTTATTTTACATTGGTATACCTGTGGTGCGGACGGGCGGTCGTTCGGTCGGTGTACGATCATGTGATTACCAAATTTTCTGGAATGATTGGATTTTCTTACCCATGGTGCTTCGCCACTATTCACCACTATTCACTTCCCCGTCGGGGGATAGTTGTATATTATTGTTATAGTAAGAATAATTGATTTAAACGGGTAAAATCGTATTGATGCGTAAACAGTAGGTAATGTCATTGATATAATGCAGTCAAATAACTGACTCTTACCAACAAGGTGAACTTCTGGTATGCATGTTCCACCAGCTGACGAATCGGCCAACGTAAGGAAGTCCTTGCTGTCGAGGGACACTGCCTCAGACCCCCATTTGTACACCAGGCGGAGGCTTACAACCGTTTGTTCCGTGTTGACAGTGCGTATTTTCAGGTGGGACTTGCTTACTTCTTGTCTCGTTTCCACGAGATCTGTACCCAGCTTTTTCTTGAGGTCGTCTAGAGCCTCCAATAGTTTCTGCTTCTTTGTCGAACAAAGACACACTCGAAGAACGTCCGATGCTTGCTCTTCCAGCTTTATGGCAGCTACGTCGACTAAATGGACCACACATCTGTTTAAAACTTCCTCACCGGAAGGATTAATGACGATGACTGATTGGAATGCTCCTTTCTCGCTAATTTGTCCATCAATGTGTACACAAGCAACGACGCAAAGCTGTAGTTCATCTCCAGGTTTTTTCTTCAAATGAAAACGCTGAGAAAATGTGTCCAGCGAGCTATCGTATTCAACACTTTCACTGTGAAAAGTCAAGGCAACATTTGTTGAATTAATGAGTTCAAATTTCACCAGTTTTGACGGATCAAACTTTGCGAAGTTTGCGAGACTCAGTGAAACGTTGCAAAAATCTCGTAAGATAACTCGATCGGTTGTGTCAACTTGCTCAGACACGATGTCTCGTAGGCGTCCAGAAAAGAGTTCTAATCTCTTGTATAACCTCACATCTTGCTTGCAGTGTTTGTAAAAGGGCTTTAATTCCTCCAGCATGTGGAGAACTGCCAAGTTTTCACCCCATTTCTTTATTTGTATTGATGGCAGGTTACAATTTTTTAGACACAACAGCTCCAAAAGTGTGCTTACGTGACAAACAAGCTGCCCGACTTTGTTGTTTCTCTCAGCATCTCGAATACTTGAATCAAACTGGTCTAGTGTATCTTTAGGTAGTCCCCTTAAGCCATTTTGTACTTTTGAAACCTCCTCCTCAACGAATATTTCTTTGGCGATTTGAATGAGGTTAGGAACAACGGCCACAAAAGCTTTGATAGACTCATTTGGTGAAGAGAATATCTCTGGATATCTCTCTTTTATGTCTTCAGGCACAGGTCGATGAATTTCCATATAGTGTACATAGCTGCTGGATGAAGCCGCTCTTTCAACACCTTCCGCAGACGTTTCCAACTCAATGCAACAGTCCCTTAAAAGTGTGTTGCAAAGAGATTGGATCTGACAGGCAAAATACTTCATTAAATTTGCATCTGTGCGTTGCAAGCCCGAGATCTTAGCTGCGTATTCTCTCAAGTGTCTGACATGCATCTGGCCCCGCTGTGTTACGTTGTAAGTTGAACCTAGTAATAGTAAAAAAAGAAATGGAATCACAAAGTCAATTTTCAAAAGGGTACAGCAATGCTTTTATGTCTCACAGTTCTTGCAGTTTGTCTTGTCATTAAAAGCCCGTCCTCCGTAGACGCATCTTTTCAAGAACGCCGCTTTGCTTTATCCGTGCAAATGGAAAACGGAGGTTTTGAAAAGGATGACATCACGGACTCAGATACCAGTAAATGTGCATGCTCCCACCAAACATAGTACCGTTTTCAGTGACTTTTGCTTTTTCGTGTGGACGGGCAAAAAGGATTAAAAAACGCACCGTGAGGACGCGGACTTTTCAGAAAACAGAGAAAATAAATGTCCGTTTTCAAATAAAAACGGATACGTGTGGAACGCGCCTGCCTTTTAGTTCATTGTAAGGCAAGAACATAAAGCAAGTTTCCACACTATCTCAAGTCAGCTTATCTTCTCCAAAAAAGAAGTGAAAAGGGGGTTGCAGAGTGACAATAAAATCGGGCGATCAGCATGACGATTTGGAAATTTATTGAATTCAAGCGTTGTTGGGTTAACCCCGGGAACCATTCTTCAATAGGTTACATCAGTACAAATCAGGTTTGTTTGTATCATATTCGCATAAATAGCTGAGCGGGATATGCGGGCACACTAAGCGCCGGAATTAAAAATTTCAAGCCCCCTCAAAATCTTTTGATCACCCCTCTCACTCGAAATTCGGAGTACCTCTTCCTTCCCTCAGAACGCCAGAACGCTCCTACCTACCAGAACGCTCCTTGGACTCGCAAACGAGGAGGTGGTGGGGGGTAAGAGGGAAAGAGAATCTATCCTTTCCCTAGTCACCCCGCCCACAGAGCCTTGTAAAAGTCTTTTTCTTCTACGGATCTTTTACTTCCCATTGACATTAAGAAATTGAATGGAGCATTTTCAATGCGACCATCTGGTAGATCATTGGGTAAACACTATAATGGCGATCGTGAAGGAAACCGTACACGTCGCCACCAAACTGTAGTCACCTCACAAAATCCACTTATGCAGGATTAAGCGCTATTATAAAGACTAACCCTGCTTTGTCTTTCTCCAGCACTCGAGGTCTTTAGTGAGTGAAGTTAGGTCTTCTGCCATATAGTTCTCTCTCAGCATTTGTTGCAATATTATGTTCAGTTGTTCGTCATCCCCCCTCCAAGACATCACAACTTGGTTGATCAGCTCCTCTGGCATCTCAAGCACGCGTGCAATCGGTACAGTGTTAAAAATTTCTCCACGAACCTTTAAAAGGTTTCTTACGTAGCCGCAAAGATCTGCGAGGATTCCATTTATGCTTGTTAGACAACAGCAACGGAAACGAGTCATCCGAATTACCCACATTTATCTATTACTTGTAAAACAAGAGAGAACAATGGGGCAGAGAGGAATCTTAGAGCGTTGGCTGGGACATGTCAATTTCCCTGGAGTTATTTTTAGAGGTTGAAAATAAACGGAAGTCTAATTCCTGGGACGTTCGCAGATTTTAATCGATTTTTTGAGCAGCAGGACCAAGTGCAACCGCCTCAAAGCAAACAGTGGAGCTATTGTAAGGGCAAGACTCCAAAAATTCATATCCCGTTATTCTTTCCTGACACCACCGAAGAAAAGTTTGTGGACATCTCCAGAAACCAAATTCCGGTCAATTTCAAGGGTTTTATTGGTCTAAAAATAACTTTGGTGAAATTCACATATCAGAGTTGACCCATCCACATGGTGTTACTTGAGACATTGGCACCGCTTGACAGGCGTTTGATAGGTAAGGAAGAATTGGGGAGGGGCAATTTAGGAGCGCGAGAACGCCCGATTTCTGAACATGCACTACAGAGGGTAAGGATGCATGGCCCTATATCCTAAAAAAACGTTCTTTCGGAGGACGAAGTAACGTAGAAAATAGGGAGAAAAGTAATCCCGTTTAACCCACCAACTTCGCAGAATTTCCTCTCACTAATGTGGCCAAACGCTCCTTTAACAGTGATTGTACCACAAGCAATCCTAACATCTTTCATACTTCTTTCCAGTGGAATTGGAACGACATAGCCCATGCTCCACCAAACATACGAATCCACCTGGAAATCGCTGGTAATTTCATGCTGTCTGCCAGCCAGATTGTAGTCCTCTCCTAGGTAGATTGATATATGAAGACGTTCATTGTTAAAGATGCCACTTTCTTCGTGATCATTCATAGGACGTACATGTAGTTTTCTAAATCCTTTATTTTTCAGTTCTATCATAGCGGAGGCCTCTTGCTTCTCATAGAACTGTTCATGGTAGACATCTTGGCTCACGAACAACAAGGCAAGCTCGTCGCTTTTTGGAGAAACGGAGTTGTCGTTAAGCCACACTGATAAGGTGTAGTGGAATGACATTAAGTTAAACCTAGTCAGCAAGTGAACCTGAGTAAATCTTACCACAGTTAACAATATAGCAATGAGGGAGAAATGTTCCGTTTTAATCTGCACTTCAGCATTTGACTTATCAAGCGTCGTGGCCACCGAGTTAGGAGTGACATCTTCCCAGGTGATCATTCTACTGCGTTCCTCCCGTCCATTCAAAATAACAACATCATTGCAAGTAAAATTGCCTATTTCAAATTTCACGATCAGTGTGACAGGTTTCTTGAACAAGAGACCGTCCGGTTCAAGGCGAATGACGGGTGCACCAAATATGACGTCATTTTCAAGACTGTTTTGAACAATAAGGCCATAGTATCTGGAAGGATCCTCTAACAGGATGCTTACAGACACAGGATTTTCTACTGCTCCAGGAGGGAAAACCAGTTTGATATTCTTCTCAGTGACAACACCTCCCGTACTAGAAATTACGTTGACCATTCGCTGCGTCGGACTTGTGTGTATGCATGTGTCCGTCCTTTGCAAACTTTGCCCGGTAGTCGCTAGAGAGGAGACGATTTCTGTGTTTAAAGATAGACAATAGGCCGAGGTTAGCTCCAAAGAAACTTCATATATGGTGTTGCGATTAATTTGACAAAGTTAGTTGACATAGAGAGGTCTACAGCAACCAATTTATTTTGAAGCATTACGCAGGAGTACAAGTAAACCTGTCGTTACAAGGTGACAATGAGCTATTAACAAAAAGCTGATAGAAGCCTGCAAAAAGCAAACCCGTCTGCGCAGTGAGATGCGCCGATAAATTCTCTTGTATCTCAATTTCCGTTCATATTTTGAAGCTACTAACGCAAATTGATTCAATTTTTTCTGTAAAATACTTTTGCACTCAATATTTTTAGCTAGAATAATAAATAAGAACAAGCCGAAAAGTCACCAACTTATCCCCTACCTCGTGCATAACTTGTAGCTATTTTTCACATCTCAAGTTACCTTGGGTCGCAGTGGCGCAATCGGCTAATCCCGCAATATAGGGTCTCATCATATCTGATGGGTCATACAAGTTAGTCGGTTCAAACCACGGGTATAGTCCAGTCAATCTAGGCATTTTCGAGGCTCAATATCAAACTACAGTCGAACCTGTGCATAACGGCCACCCTCGGGATTTGAGAAACTGGCCACTAAAAAAAGGTGGCCGCTTAATACAGGATCACTGAAAATACTCACTGGGCGTAGTCTAATGTCAGTTTTAATGGCGTATCATACAAAAACACTTCATGCAAAGAAAAAATTGGTCAATGCGATCAATACCTTAAACAAAGCTCAGTGCCAACTTGTAACTTCCCTCGAAAGTCACATGAATGTTCTATGTGCTCTAGAGTTAACTGAATTGTGGAAAATAAGTTTATTGTTTGATTTAAATTATAAATATATTAATGGGAGCCTCGCTTTTAGCCCTGGCTGAATCTGTATGTTAAAGAAAGACAAATATAGGACTGCAACAGGGTGGCCGCGGCCGCTTAATACAGGTGGCCGCGTAATACAGGTAACAAATACAGCTTTTGCGTGAGCGAACTGATCGGGACTTTGATAACTGGCCGCTTTATAGAGGGTGGCCGCTTAATACAGGGCCGTTTTATACAGGTTCGACTGTAATCGCCACAGTATTGTTTTTAACGCCATTTAAGTAAGGATGGCCAATCTAGCAACATACTAAAAATCCGCCAAAATCCGTTCGGTGGAACATGTCAAAATTAAGCGTTAAACATTTTGAGCTTTCAACACAGGATACCCACGTTAGTTGACGTTATACGTTTAAACAAAAAATGAACAAACTGTGTTTGTTACTTTTATGGAAAAGTGAGAGAAGAAAGAATAACTGCTACCCAGTTTTCGGTGATGAAAATGAAGTGTTTCTTTTTTTTTTAAAAGGATAAATGTTAAACATAGTTGGCTTTTGCACAGAAAGCCCAAGTAACCCCAAAATATCAGGAGGCTTACAGAGTAATAGAGTGAACGGTTGGCTGTAAAACTACAACAAATTTAGTCTTAAGGCTGTAAATCTGAAAAAATGAAAGCCGCTACTTAATCATTAGGTTTTGATAGAAAGCTATTGTTCGTTGTACACATTTAGTCGCACGTATCCTGCAGGATGGATACAAATTTAGTAGCTGAGTGATGGGGAACAGTTTGATTTGATATTTTATTGTTCACCATCAGTCAGCTACTAACTTTGTATCCATGCTGCATAGATATAAAAAATTACCAGCCTGTAAGCTGCTAAAATACTTACTGCATTTCTGATATTGCGCAAAAAATCAATTATTAATATTTTTAACCCTGTTAACACAGACTGATTAATAACTTCGCTTTTAAATACGGTCATAAAAAAAATTAAAGCTTGGAATGTTAAGAAAGACGAGTGGCTGGGTAACCTGTGCAAAGCCATCAAGACGAAACACTGACCCAGGTGTTTCTCACACATTTAGTCGGCGTTTCTTAAAACAAACCTACCCAAAACTACCCAAAATACATTACTTCTATGACAGCAAACTTGTATAAGATATGGTTGCACTTAAGTTGCCGGAGCGTGAATTTAAGGGTCAGTTGAACTTTGTACGAGAAAGAATAAAGCATGTTCACGGAATTAATTTATTCGGTACAGCTTTAATAAAATCAGCTCTTGTTCAAACTTCTAAAAACACAATTACGCCGCATACCTCCAAGTTCAAGTCAATTACTAACGTTTCATTTGTGGACCTTTGAAAAATATTATTTTTTATACTTCACTTTGAAGCAGGTGAAACATAATTCACCTACGTTGTGCCGTCCGCGATAGCCGAATT
>BOPM01001396.1:41952-62326 GCA_022179025.1 Porites australiensis
TCTATTTAGAGTGGTCTTTACACTAGAGCCTAAATAAGCTAAGAAATATTTCGAGACAAGTAAATTTTAAATTCTTCAAGTAAAAGAAAGCTTCAAACACAACCTTTCTTTTTTACTTCGGTTTTACTTAAGCCTATTTTCCCACGCAACATAATTAAGATTGACTGACATGCTTCGCCTTTCTCAAAGCAAAGAAACCGCAATTTCGCTAAGTCAATTTTAAGGATGGTTTTGAAGTCACTTGAAACTTTCTTGAATCGTTTCAACTTTCCGACTTTAATGAGATGCAAAGTAAAGTTACTTGAGATTTTACTTAGGCCTTTACACACGCATTTTTGGTTACGTAAAACTTAGAAGCTCTTACGTCTTACTTAACAGCCTAGTGTAAAGACAACCATTGCTTTGCTTTCAAAACTTAGCTCGCAAAATCTTTCCGAAGTTTCCTGGGTGGCTTTGTCTACAATCGAATAGACGGTATTCGTATTCTCCGACAGTCCTGGGACGAGTAGGCCTTGATCATGAATGCGAGGCGCATGCGGAGAACTTCTCGCCAAGAGGACAAACAAATATGAGAAAACTGCGGCTGAGTTTGCCGAATTTAAGGAAAACTTTTAACATTGTAAAGTTCCTAAGGGCTTAAATACTTGACAGATCATTCTTTCAAACAACAAAAGGAAGATCTGCTCACTACTGCTAAGAAAAACAGCCTTCCTAACCATAATTACATTGATGAGAAGAGTGCTTGGTGAGCGAGTTTATAATTTACATGTAATATAAACAGAGATGTTCTCAAACTCCCCGAAGCCATTTTATTGTAATTTTCAGTGTCCTTTAAACTTTTTGAAGAATACCTTTTATTGAAATAGACGTGATTATCGAAAGCTTGCGATAAAGTTAACAGTGATGTTATCACACCTAGTTGCAGTTGAAATTTTCTAACAGAGCGGATGCAAAATCTTGTGTATTTGAAGTAAACCAAATGACTCATTCAGTGGATAATTACTTATCAGGACGGGGCTTAGCGTTCTGCACACAGTCCTTGTGCATTTTAAGGAAGTTAAACCGGTTTGAACAAAGATGACTCGGTAAAGTTTATTTTTAAATTTAAGTTACATTATCTTCGATAACAACTGTGCGAGAGTACAACTGTGCGAGTTTGGTACAGACGATAATACTGAGCAGTTTAAACTCCAAACTACAGATACACACAAGAGAAAAAGAATAATAATAAGAATAAAATTACATAAAAAGGATTCGAGTATTGACATCTTGACACAATATACCATTTTCTTGATTACTTCTTGTTTCTTCTTTTGGTTTCGTGGCTTTTTAAATTTTGGTGTTAAGACGACCAGCTCTTCCCAAAGTTTTGTTTTTTGAAACGAATATCCCATTAGCTTACCCGTAAGGTTTCAGCTTTTAAATCTTGCAGTGTTTTGCTGATTTCTATCGTTTTGCAGCGATTCAGCCGCGACTAACCAATGTTTGTTTGTGTTTTTACCAAAAAGTTCCCCGCTTTAGCCTCGCAATCATGCTGTGAAGTCTCTCGTCCCAGGGCCGTCGGGGAATACGAATATCGTCTATTGGTGTTTGAGCCCTATTAAAATTTATACCAACAATAAGAATTTCTGTTTGCACTCTCCTTATTAACCTTGGGGCTAAAGTTCGGCAATAAACCGGCTATATAACGTTTCACAGCAGATGGCTGTTATAAAAGGTAGCTATCGATATAATATTACAATTTAAAGCATGGATGAACAGTACTGCGCTCGAATGCTGGATTTTTTGGTACAACTTGTTAGCCAAAGGAGAAGTTTCTTCTTTGCTTTCTGTGTTTTAAACTTTGTATTTTCTCTCGTGGCAACTCTTGAAAATCTTTTAGTTATCCGCGCGTTAACGAAGGCCTCTACGATACCAGCCACCGTCAAGAAGCTGTTCCTAAGTCTGGCTTTCTCTGATCTTGCAGTTGGACTGCGTTCGCAGCTAATGAAGGCTATTATCAGTGCCTTGATATTTAAGATGGCATCGAGTGGGGACAATTTAGCCACCTTCTGCCCCGCAGTTTTAAACGTGCTTTCTTACTTCACGTATCTCCTCGCCACTGCATCTTTTCTGAATGTTACTGTCATTGCATTTGATAGACTTCTCGCTGTTTCGCTCCATCTGCGATACCAGGAGCTTGTCACTTCCAAACGTGATACAGTAGTGTTAGTGTCTGTATGGATAATAAGTTGCATCTTTGCCTTTATATACATTTCTCTTCCAAAAGGCATTGAAATGGTAGCTGTGGGAATTGCCCTCGTAGGCAGTATTCTGACAACCGTGGCATATGTTCGTATTTACAAAGTCGTAAAATATCATCAGAACCAGATATATACTCTGAATCGTCTTCAAACTGCGCAAACAAGGGAGGCACTTCGACAAAGGAAGTCCGCTTATAATACTTTATTTGTCTATGTTGTTTTTCTAGTTTGTTATCTTCCTTTTTTGCCTAGTACAATATTGTGTTTGACAAACACTTCTGAAATTTCAGTCCTGGTAGGTCAATTTACCTCGCTATTCTTGATTTGCCTGAATTCATCATAAAATCCTCTTGTTTATTGCTGGCGGCATCGAGAAATTCGGGAAATTGTAAAAAAACAATAGCGAAAATATTTCGCATGGACAAGAATATGACATGAGAGACGATCTAAGGCTCTGGGTACCAAGATTTTCAAGAGCATCGATTCCATCACAGACTGTAATGCCTTGTAATCAGATCTTAACGATCTTGTCAGTTGGTCCGAATTATCTGGGCTCATATTTAATCAGTCCAAGAGTAAACACCAGTGTATCACCCGCAAAAAATCACCTGTACAGCCCACCTATAATATCAACGAAACGCCTTTGGAATCTTGCGATACAGAGAAAGACCTTGGTGTGCGGGTGTCAAGCAGTCTTACCTCGGACAAACAAGTGACCGAACAGTGTGCGAAAGCCAAGAAACTCCTTGGCTTAGTGCGCCGAGCTTCTAGGTACATCCAAAGCACCCAAACACGTCGTACACTTTATCTTTCTATCGTTCGGTGCCATCTCGGCTATGCAACCCAATGGTCGCCACAGTCCATCGGCTTGCTAAAACGAGTTGAAAACGTGCAGCGCCGTGCAACAAAACTAATTTTGAAGCTTCCCTTCCGTTGCGATGTAACCTATAAGACCCGTCTCCAACTAACAAATCTGTTACCTATCTCATACTGGCATGAATTTTTGGATATAGTCTATTTCTATAAAGCTGTTAATAACTTAGTTTTCATAGATAGTGAAGCTCTGCCTGCAACTAGACAATCAACGAGATCTACCAGGTCATCGAGCAGCAATGCTATAAGTAGAACTGTTACTTATCAACGCTCATTTTTCATACGCGCGTGCCGCACATGGAATGTTCTGCCCGCTGAGTTACGCACAAGTCACATTTCTCTAGCCTCATTTAAGCGTTCAATACTTCAATATTACAATAAGGTGCTGGACCTGTACGACGTTGACGACATCAGAACCTGGAGAACAATGAGTCCCAGGTGCAACATAGCGAGGACTCTCCTGTGCCCGCCGACGTGCTGCTTCTAGCAATTTGAACTTCTGTTTTGTTTCCTTTTGATTTTCTTGTTTATACATCAGTAGCTTTAGTTAGTCCTTTTTTTCTTCAACGATTGTTTTGTTTTGTTTTTTAATTAACGAGGGATCCACTGTAATTGGTTAGGCTGTAGTGGTCTGCCTGCCTAATAATTTTTAGGTATTCATGTATAAAGATTGTATTCTAGTTAGGCGAAGCCAAATAAGTAAAATAAATAAAAGTTTCAACTGAAAGTTTTTTTTTCTTTTTTCAGTGCCTTCTGAGTTTTTTGTCTTCATTTAACCGAATAGCCAAATTTTTGAAACATAATAAGTAATGAGGGATTTTTTTCAATTCTATTCTTTTTTTAAACTTTAAAACCATCTGACGCAAGCTTTCAGTTTGAAAAATTCAACACCTGTTTCAACTTTTTAGAATGATTTAACCTTCTATTGTTAAACGAGCAAATCTAGATTAAACAAGCACATCTCTCCCAGCTTGAAAGTACTCGCATCTCAGTTATAAACAGAGGTAATTGGAACCTGATGAAAGCCAATCATGTGTTGCACATTTTAAACGTTTTGTTTTCATTACTTATGTTAATAAACGACCTTATTACCCTGTACCCTACAAACAACACACACTGCGCCAAGGCATATCAAACCGTCTACATTAACATCGAGTGTCAAAGTAGTCGGCTATTTTGAAAACGAAACAAGGAAGGGTTGCTAATGTAGAAAAAAATGCTTGAAAAACAACCGGCAAGATAAAAATGGCTGAACAGTACTGCAATCGAACGTTGGAAGGTCTTCTACATCTTGTCCGTTATAAGAGAACTTTCTTCTTTTCTCTCTGTGTTTCAAACTTGGCGTTTTCTCTCGTGACAAGTCTTGGAAATCTTTTACTAATTCGCGCCTTGTTCAAAGCTTCATCAATACCAGCCAACGAGAAGAAGCTGTTCCTTAGTCTGGCTTTCTCTGATCTTGCGGTGGGATTGGTGTCGCAGCTAATGGCCGGCATTATTTATGCCGTGATACTGAACACAGCATCAAAAGAAGACTACAACTTAACGTCATTCTGTCCATCAGTTATAAATTTGATTGGTTTTTTCATGTTTTTTCTCTGCGCTGCATCTTTCCTAACTCTCACGACCATTGCAGTCGACAGACTTCTCGCTGTTTCGCTCCATCTGCGATATCAAGAACTTGTCACGTCCAAACGTGTCACTATAGTATTGATGTCTTTATGGTCAACAAGTTGTATTACTGCCCTGGTATTCATTTTCCTTCCGAAAAGCAATGAAATGGTAGTTGCGGTTATTTCCCTTACAGGATATGTTCTAACTACAGTGGCATATGTTCGCGTTTACAAAGTTGTCAAATATCACCAGAATAAAATTTACGGTCAAAATCAGCTTCAAAATGCCCAAACAAGAGAGGAACACCGACAAAGGAAGTCCGCCTATAATAGTTTATTTGTCGCAGTAGTTTTTTTAGCTTGTTATTTTCCTTCTTTTCCTTGTATAATATTGCACATGACAAATACTTCTGAAATTTCGTTTCTCGTAGCTCATTACGCGTCGGCATTCTTGGTTTTTCTAAATTCATCATTAAATCCTATTGTTTATTGCTGGCGGTACCGAGAGATTCGACAAATTGTAAAAAACACAGTAAAGAAAATACTTCGCATGAACGAGAATATGACGTAAGGGAAGACCTTAATCTCAAGATAGTTTTAAGTAAAAAATGTAATGCGAACTTTTACGAAACAAAATTACCTCAGAAAATATAATGGACTTTGGAACATCGGAATTGGGATCTCTGAAAGGAGAAACAAAAAGACACCTTCCATTTTAATTCCTTCTATAACTTCAACGAGATGACATTTAGCTGGAAACATTGTCGTGAGTCCCCAGTTGAGTTTAAAGAAAGAAGGAGGAGGACGAGAAGAGCCCGAAATATTAGGTTGCAGTCCTTTCTCGGAAACCTTTTCGACTTTGAAGACTCAAACGCCTCGTCGACGACACCTTGAACTGCCAAAAAGATGCTAAATAAAAACTTATAAGATTCCTTATGACTATAAATAAAAGCATAGAATTAAATAAAATCCATCATTATCAGTTTTATGTGTACATCATTTGCTGGTCGGATGAATTATTAAAGAGAAAATAACCTTCCCTTTCAAGCTTACACCGTGCGTTGTCAACTAAAAAAGAAGTTCTACTTAGTAGGGAACAGCTCACATGTCAATTAAGGGCAGAGAGGTAATTGGAACTTGATGAAAACGGACTATATAATGCGGTGTTTAATTGTTTTGTTTTCAAAACTAATGTCGCAAAACTTTCCCCTTATTTTCTGAATTGGCCCTGTTTTGTACAATGTTGCTCAGTATTTCAACCCTTAAAATTTATATCAACGATCAGACTGAATTTCTGTTTGCACTCTACCTATAAAACATTGACTCTACGGCTTTAGTTAAAGAACCGGCTATATGACGTGTCACAGCAGATGGCTTATATGAAAGGTAGCTAATAAACGGAGGCGTAATCAATATAGATATTTCATCGAAAAGGAAAACTTCATCAATATAATCTAGCAAGTTAAACCATGGCTGAACAGTACTGCACTCGAATACTGGATTTTTTGTTACCAATTCTCTCATTGTTCGCCTCAGAAGAAGTTTAACCTTCGCTTGCTTTCTGTGTTTTAAACTTTGTACTTTTTCTCGTGGCGACTCTAGCAAATATTCATATCCCGCATTCTCCTTTCCGTTCCGAGCAAGTACGGTGATGTGAGGAGACCGCAATAGCCGGTTACATATTTCCAAAACATCTTCATTTCCTAAGAGATTAGTATTATATTTAGTCTTTATACATCGTTATGTAAGCTAACGTCGGTAAGTTTGTTCTTTTATGTGCATGAATGCAATTGGTAGAAAGCTTTGAAACATGTGATCCGAATGATGTCAAACATTTACCGCCGGTTAAAATTAGGCTTTCGACTGCCAACGGGCGCATTGTAAGTGAAAAAATTAGGCAAAAGAAATGCAAATAAGTCAAGTCTAATCAATATTACTCAATAGCAAAGAGCTTTGGAGAAATCTGGCCAATAGAGCATTTTTATTGATTTAACCGTCTTCGAATGTTGTGACAAAATGGCGTGTTTTGATCTCAAGGGTCGCTTTTGTTTGGCGTTCAAAAATTTTCTCTGCAAGATTGCCCAAAAATTTTATTGCATTTATTTGAGGAAGACACCTTGCTCTTTTCATTGGTTGGTAAGTTATGGCTCAAAGCCGTATACCAAGTAGTGATTTTTGTGTCTGAAATTTGCCAATTTTATGTCTGTCAAAAATCGGTAAAATAAGTAGAATTATTAAAAATCCGAAAAATATTAGATTTCCTGTCGAATGGAAAAATTTCACATCGAAGCTATTGGTTAAGTTGTGTTCTTTCTATTAAGATTTTCAGAGGCAGAGTTTGTTACTTCTTTAATTTTTAGAAGATTTTTAAGCAACATATGGTCTTGAGCCAGTGAAAACTGATCTGAGAGCCTCCTAACCGACTCGGTCGCCGTACGCGTAAAATAAAAATCCAATGGAAGTAAAAGTTATTTTTCTAGAAATAGTTTACCTAGACCTATATTCTGACAAAGTTTGGGGATTTTCGATTTTTTCATTTTGCATACTCCCAGGCGATATTTACGGACGGCCGCTCTTAATGCACGTTCGTATTTTGAACGAGCACTTGTGCTCTTAGACGACTACGTGGTTAAATAAATTATTGATTGATTGATTATTGATTGATCAGCAAGTCGACAGCGACAAACCAGTGAGTGGTGCCGGATCTCCCAGTTGTAGACCTGGATCAGTACAATAACAACTTGTAGACAAATATGAAACGGCAAACGTTTTTTTTTTCGTTTTTGTTTTCTTCGTGAATTTTTCTCCCGCGCTCTACTATCTGAACGCCTGGAACAGGCTAATCCTTTTACACAGAAGTAAACAAATGGTAATGGTGATGGTGATGATGATGATGATGATGATGATGATGATGATAATTATTATCTCGGATTAAAATCTCTGGGAGCAGACTGTGGTGCATTTACAACTGAAGACTGTTACTTACCAGTGTACCTCGAGTGGGTGCAAAGAAACGTTCTACCAACAGTTCCAGAGGATTTAACGTTTCGTTATCCAGCGGCACAAGTGCCAATGTTTGTCCTTCACTCACTTTCGCGTTAAGATGGCTTAACAATGACTTGCCCTGGACGAGAGGGTCCGGGAATTCCACGTTTTTGAAGTCCAAACTGCCTTTAACATCATTCTATGAAAATAAAAAATCACGTTTTAAGAACAAAAATTCATTTTAGGTTTTAGTGATTGCATCCGTCCGCAACACCAAAAAGCTACCCACTTTCACCTCTCAACATGAGATTTGTTTTGTAAATTCCTTCTTTTTCCTGAAAAACATGAACGCTCAATGCTCACCAGCTTGTCCCCCACCAGATCTTTTACTTCCGTTGCCTGGTCATCTAGGAGTCTGTTAAGTGAATCTTCATTGTTTTCAGGCGCATGCGTAGGCGCTCGTGAACTCGCCGTGGCATAAGAACCGAACAGCACAGTCATCAAAACCCTGCAACAAAAAGTATTTAAGGAATGTAAAATATACCATAACATAGGGTTTAACGATCCTTAATGGTGGAAGGTCAGTTTTGATAGAACTAATACATTACTTACCCGAGAACTTGAATAGGTGTCATATCCCCTATGGTAATAAGATAGCAGCCGAATCCTCAGTGCGCCTGCGTAAATAAAGAAAACCATCGCTTGTCCAAGAGCAAAGGCAAAACCACTAGCAATGATTTTCTTAAGAGTGCGCCTGTTGGAGAAGGATTAAATGATAAGTTTTAGGCAGAGTTAAGTGAGTAGTCTGAAAGTGTAGCAATTAACAAAGCTTACTCTCTAGTAGGGAAAATGGACTGCAAAAGTGTTGCGTTTTATTCTCACTTTTCATTCTTTCTTCTATACCAACATAACTGACACCTTTTTGGTATTTTCTTTATCTGAAGCCCATGCCGATGGCCAATCTCACATACTCACGTTAAAGTGTAGGTCCTTTAGTTACGGTAATGGGTATCTCTTCAACAGGATACAATCCAATTTCAAGATTCTGTTTGGATATGCTCTATATATATACGGTTTCCATCTTTCGCTAGACTTGCAATAAGTCTACCATTCATAAGTTCTCAAAAGTGAGTGAAGCGAGCTTCAAAGCATAAGGCCGCGCAGGGACCGAGCGAGCGATGAAGTCTAACCAACCAGGAAAGAGAGAGGTCTTTTAGACAGTTAATCTTTCGCCTCTTGTTCTACTACGTGGTATGCAAATTTGATACCTTTTCTAGAACGGGCTGTAACTTTTTGAACGCAAGAAAGATTACAAAAATCAGCAATAAAATAATCATCAATGAAATAGCCATCTTACTTGTACTGTTCAAAGATCGCGTCTTTGTACTTCTTAGCAAACTTATTTTCCACTCCAAGAGCTGAAATAGTCTCCAACTTTTTAAAGCTGGTTTTCATAAGCTGAAATGTGACGAAAAAAAATAAAAATGCACAAAAACTAAGAAAAAAATATTTTGGAGCAAATATGTCTTAGGCACAGCTCTTGATCTGTTAGTCTAAGGTACATACTGCTTCCACTCCTTCTGGCTCCACTGCAGCATCGATTTCATTCTGTTGGATGCGATTCGCAACACCAATGATTGGCAAGCCAGCAAGCACAACTAGAGTCATCTTCCATCCATTGTACAGTGCCATTCCGAGGGTGGACACGCTGGATATGGTTTCCTGTACTTTGGTACCCAGGTATTTGCCAATGGACTGGACGCGCACAGAAAAGATTAGTTAACCAATAAGTAATAACAGTAGGAATCTAAATTTAAACTGCCGCCCGGTTAACTCAATTGCGTAAGCACGGTCTGTAGAGCGGGAAGCCGCTGGTTTTTACCCCGGCCGGACCAACACTCAGGGTCTTTAAATAGCTGAGGAGAAAGTGCTGCTTTTGTAAATGGTTAGACTTTATAGTCCTCTCGGATAAGAACGATAAACCGTAGGCCCGGCTCCGTCTCACAACCTTGCCAACATAAATTCTGTGGGACCCACGCACTGATCGCAAAGAGTATCTTTCATGGGGAAGACTGTTAAGTAATTAGCGCCACGCGCTGTTGCGGTGACACTGTCAAGAATTGGCGAACATAAGTAAATGTAAATATAAACTCGAATCGTCTGGTACAGCAGACAGGACGCTGCTGCTATATAAGAAAAAATGCGAATGAACATTTAAGAGAGAGCTTACATTTTGAAGAGCTGCTTCCACGTCTTTTTCTACTTGCTCCATGAGGTGATCAGCCTGCTTCTGTGGATCTGGTAACAACTAAGTTAAACAGATTTTTGGGAAATACATGTCAGTATGATTTCATGCTGTTTTTTTAAGGCAACCAATTAATGAATCAGAAGAAAAGAGGACACTAAATCCCTTGTCCTAGATTAGTCTTTGGGAAAAAAGTTTCTGTCTGTGCAAAAATAAATAACAGAGAACCTTTCTTCATAATAACACATTTTTTTCCGCTGGGTGTTCGGTACATCACGACTATTTCAATGATCCTAGACATGGCTCTTACCAGAAGATTTGCATTTGGAATGTTTCCTGAGCCACCAACAGAACCAGCTACCATTGATCCTATACCTCCAGTTACCATACCTGGAACTATCCGTCCAGCGCCACCATTGCCCCCTGCACAAGGGACCACCACTCCAAGCCCTCCACTCACTGGACCTGGAAACATCCTCCCATCACCTGTGCCTATCAGTCCAGGTAACACAGCTCCATGACCTTCTCCGACATTACCAGAAACCATTGATCCAGGGACTACATTCACCACACCAGGCATAATAGCCCCTAAACCTCCACCAACTGTTTGAGACAACAAAGCTCCGGTACCTCTGGTTATTGCGCTAGGAGGAATGGCACCAATACCTACACTCACTGCACCAGGAATCACAGATCCAGTAACTCCGCCTACTACGCCTGGAATCATTCCTCCAAGGCTTCTTTCTGCCTTACCACATACCATTGCCCCAACAACCCCAGAAACACTACCAGGCACCATCGCCCCTAATCCCCCATGAACTGCCTCAGGCGACAGAATTCCTGTACCTCCGTTTATCACACCTGGCATCATTGCTCCGAGGCCACTTTCTGCCATAACAGGCAGCTTCGCCCCAAAACCTCCTCCAGCAACCTCAGGCAATAAAGCTCCAGTCACACCGCTTTCTGCACCTGGAATCGATGCTCCAAGTCCACTAATTGCCTTACCAGACACCGCTGCCCCAAGACCTCCAGTAACGCTTCGAGGCCCAACTGCCTCAGTCAACACAGCTCCACGAACTCCGCTTAATGCGCCTGGTATCTTTGCTCCAAGACCACTTTCTGTCTTATTAGCCACCATTGCCCCAAGACCTTCCGTAAGAGCACCAGGCACCATCAACCCTAAACCTCCCACAACCGCTTCAGACAATGCAGCTCCGGTGACCCCACTCGCTGCGCCAGGTACCATTGCTCCAAGACCACTTTCTGCCTCACCAGGCACCACTAGCCCAAGATCTTTCGTAACAGCACCAGGTACCATCGCCCCTAAACGTCCCACAACCGCTTCAGACAATGCAGCTCCAGTTACCCCGCCCGCCGCGGTAGGTACGATTGCTTCAAGACCGCTTCCAACCTTACCAGTCACCATTGCTCCAAGACCTCCCCCAACTGCTTCAGTCAACGCAGCTCCTGTAATGCCGCTAACTGCGCCAGGTACCATTGCTCCAAGACCACTTTCTGCTTCACCAGACACTATTGCCCCAAGACCTTCCGTAACAGCACCAGGTACCATCGCCCCTAAACCTCCCACAACCGCTGCAGACAATGCCGCTCCGGTTACCCCGCCCGCCGCGGTAGGTACGATTGCTTCAAGACCGCTTCCAGCCTTACCAGTCACCATTGCTCCAAGACCTCCCCCAACTGCTTCAGTCAACGCAGCTCCTGTAATGCCGCTAACTGCGCCAGGTACCATTGCTCCAAGACCACGTTCTGCTTCACCAGACACTATTGCCCCAAGACCTTCCGTAACAGCACCAGGTACCATCGCCCCTAAACCTCCCACAACCGCTCCAGACAATGCCGCTCCGGTTACCCCGCCCGCCGCGGTAGGTACGATTGCTTCAAGACCGCTTCCAGCCTTACCAGTCACCATTGCTCCAAGACCTCCCCCAACTGCTTCAGTCAACGCAGCTCCTGTAATGCCGCTAACTGCGCCAGGTACCATTGCTCCAAGACCACTTTCTGCTTCACCAGACACTATTGCCCCAAGACCTTCCGTAACAGCACCAGGTACCATCGCCCCTAAACCTCCCACAACCGCTCCAGACAATGCCGCTCCGGTTACCCCGCCCGCCGCGGTAGGTACGATTGCTTCAAGACCGCTTCCAGCCTTACCAGTCACCATTGCTCCAAGACCTCCCCCAACTGCTTCAGTCAACGCAGCTCCTGTAATGCCGCTAACTGCGCCAGGTACCATTGCTCCAAGACCACTTTCTGCTTCACCAGACACTATTGCCCCAAGACCTTCCGTAACAGCACCAGGCACCATCGCCCCTAAACCTCCCACAACCGCTCCAGACAATGCAGCTCCGGTTACCCCGCCCGCCGCGGTAGGTACGATTGCTTCAAGACCGCTTCCTGCCTTACCAGTCACCATTGCTCCAAGACCTCCCCCAACTGCTTCAGTCAACGCAGCTCCTGTAATGCCGCTAACTGCGCCAGGTACCATTGCTCCAAGACCACTTTCTGCTTCACCAGACACTATTGCCCCAAGACCTTCCGTAACAGCACCAGGTACCATCGCCCCTAAACCTCCCACAACCGCTCCAGACAATGCCGCTCCGGTTACCCCGCCCGCCGCGGTAGGTACGATTGCTTCAAGACCGCTTTCAGCCTTACCAGTCACCATTGCTCCAAGACCTCCCCCAACTGCTTCAGTCAACGCAGCTCCAGTAAATCCGCTCCCTGCGCCAGGAATTATTGCTCCAAGACCAGTTTCTGCTTTCACAGACATAATTGTCCCAAGACCTGTGGTAACGCTACCAGGCACTATCGCCCCTAAACCTCCCCCTGTCGCAACAGACAATACTGCTCCGGTAACCCCGCTTTCTCTGGCAGGCAAAATTGCGAGATCACCTTCTGCTTTGGCAGAACCCAGTGCCCCAGGACCTGTGGTAACGCTAGCAGGCACCACCGCCCTTAAACCTCCACCAACTGCCTCAGACAATACAGCTCCGGTAATCCCGGTTATTTTGCCAGGTGCCATTGCTTTAAGATCGCTTCCTACCTTAGAAGACACGATCGCCCCAAGACCTTCACTAGCTTCCCCAGTCATAACAGCTTCAGCACCTCCGCTCACTGCGCCAGAAAACATATCACCAATACCTCCACTTACTACGCCAGGAATAATCGCTGCAACACTTCCGCCTACTGTACCAGGTATCAATACTCCAAGACTACTTTCTGCGTCACCAGACAAACTTGGCTCAAGACCTCTGCTTACAGCACCAGGCATAACCGCTTCCAGTCCTTTGTTTACGGCTCCAGGTATCATCCCTTCAATGCCTTTGCCAACTGCACTCGGCAATATTGCACCAAGGCCTCCTTCTACAGAGCCAGACACCATAGCCCCAATGCCTCCACCTAAAACGCCGGGGACCTTTGCTCCTAAACCTTCACCTACTGTCCCAACCACTACGGCTCCAAGTCCTCCATCTACAGAAGAACCAGACAATATTGCCCCAACATCTCCACCTACTACCGCAGGTACTACCTCTCCAAGTTCACTGCCAATCGCACCAGGTAGTATTCCTGCTGGGAATCCTGTAATCCTTTGCAGGTTTTGATCGGAGGGAATTGCTTGTGGTATCCCTGATATTCCTGCAAGTCCTTGGATAAGTGTAGTTTCTGTCGGTAGTCCTGATAACCCTACAAAGCCTTGACTAGAGAAAATTCCATTTGGCGTCCCTGTTGCACTTGCCAGTCCTTGGGAAGGCAGAATTCCTGATGAAAGTCCTGTAAGACCTTGAACAAATGAAATCCCAGTTGGTATATCTGTCAATTCTGGGAACGCTCCTAAGGATGGAGATCCAGTCATCGCGGACGGTGGCACTTGAGAAAAAACCCCATCGGCTGAAGGCATACCCAAGCGTCCCGGCAAACCCATTCCTGGAGTCTGAGATACGCTAGGAAACTGTTGTCCCGCTGCACTAAGCGAATACGAAATATCTGCTACTCCCGGAATTTGGGGGACTGAGTTCTGTTGGACGATTATGAAGGGATATTAGTTGTATTCAAGGATCCTTGAGCTGGTGCTATGCTACATTTCACTGGACTTCAGTGAGTCCTTTTACCCACCTTGTTTATTGTGGTATCAAAAGCTATTTTCTGCAGCCTTGATCTTAACTTCTCCGTGGCATAAGTAAGCATAAATTTCTGAAAGGATCATATAAGCGATGAGATAATGGTTATTAAAGACAACGGAATATCGTTAGATGCAAAGGATTTATATCTTAAAAAAGTTGCTTTTAATGCCTTAGATGAAATATTATGTTGGTGCTCTCACCTCTATTGTGCCACCAAAACCTATAAACAGTCCGAAAACTACAAACATGCTAGCCCAGAATGGCCCTTCTTTCGCTACTCTGAGTGGATCATTCATGAACTGAGAAGAAAACGAGTAAATCCTTCATTAAAAATGAAATATATTTATAAGTATTTGTAAGTACTCACTTAAAGTGCATTTCATTAGACTACGCAAAACGGTTCTAAATTGTTTTAGTATGTTAATACAAGAAATTGCAACGTTTGACCCTAAAAAGGTGATAGTTGACATTCAGTATTAAGGCTTTTCTGTGTTGTCTCAAATTTTGCTATCGAAAATGTAAGTTTTGTCTTTCACTTACACAACCTTTAAAATACCGTGATAAATTGACCCGCTAGGTATTCTGCAAAGTTTCATACGAAAAGGCTCCGCCCGAGGTCTAATCACTTATCCGGTATCCCTTTCGTATGTCTTTCGTATCCGTTTCACAAACTGCATCTCTTTTAGTTGCCGTTACTAGAACATCTTTTTCATACGAATTAACCAGTAAATTAGCGAGTTTTTCTGTCATTTTCACAGCCACCAGGTTTCGATTAGAGGATCTAAAAATTATATAACTAGATGACAGATTTCCCTACCCTTTTTAACACTTGTTCTTCTATAAACCGGGAGCCTGGAGAAGGTACCCCTTTCGGAAGAAACATATGGGTATGGGCCATTATAGGGTCTATCCCTGGGAACAGATTTTTTACATCCCTGTTGTTACCTTCTGTATTTCGCCAAATAAGAATGAAAGGCCTGGGGAAACCATTCCTGTGATAGCAGCTCCCAATGCACCCGCTAACAACAGTGGCAGGTCTTTGAGTTGCATCCAGATCATTTTGTAAGCCGCTTGTCCTTCATTTAGCTGCAATGGCCACAAGTTTTTAGTACAGGTGAAAATCATTTATTGCCCTCCTCTGGGTGTAGACGGAAAGTAAAAAACCCTCTACCAAATAACTTTAATGCAAAACTATGAGACATCTGAAGTTATATTAAGTTTGTGAATGTCGGAGTTATCCGCCCTGGCAAGATCACTGCCAGTGTATTGTAATTGACAGTTAAATCGTCGAGAAAAACGCAAGGCTCCCTTTTGCGCTTTCCAACGCAGTGGATATCATTCCTTTCTTTTGTTAGCGCTGACCTAAGCCTTAGAAAAGAAATGTTGATTTAAAACCTGTTCAATTAGTGATTTTAAAAACACTGTTCTTAACAACTATTAAAACACAGACGCTTTGTGAGTAATACCTTACAAAGTAATCGACCCCAAGCCATGGCTTTATGTGTTCGATATGTTTTCTACAGAAATATTATTTACCCTGTCTTGGATCATCTGACGAAGCTTTGATGTGAAGCCTTTAACTTGGTGGCTAGTCTCCTCCCACTGCTCCTTTGAGCTTGACTCCGGTATTTCTTTTCCATTTTGAACTGGGGACTTGGTCTCTGAGACTTGTTCTGACAAGACATGAAGATAAAGCTACAATCCACAAACTGATCATCGAATCCATCGAAAACAACGAAGTTTTATATATTTGCTGTGATTGCCGTTTTCCTCACCTGACTTCTGGAGCTTCTCTAAGTGTAAACTTTGCGACTCAAAATGCTGAAAAAGATGTACAGATTATTGTCTTATAAGTCTCTTTGCGGGCAAGAGTTTTTTTGGGTGGGAGTGGAACGAGCGAGGAAACGACGTATCTTCGTCCAGCTTCCTTCCCCCGCTACCTCTCATGCTCACTCTTGATTGCAACTTCTCCCCAAGCTTCCTCTACTTTTTAAAATCAGTGGTGGTGACTGAGAAAATACTGAGCGATCGTTGGCCCGAAAAATTGTACGTTTTGAAGTTTCACTTGGAACTGGGTCCGTGTTTTGCCGAATTGCACTATGGGACTTTGTCACAGTTTTGCCCCACCTTCATCTGCGACTTGGTAATAGCCGAGATAGCGACCCTAAACAATCCCAAAGTGCAATGCGACACAACACTGACCCATTCTCACGCGGAAGCTGGTCAATACACCTGTACCGCAGGCTAACGGGCCTTTGCATGAAACTGTCGCATGGTACAAAAACCACCTTGCTGGCTGGCAAACAATGCAGTGGAACCTTGAAAGAAAGGTGACGTAATCTCCGTTTTTCTTGCCCCACTGAAGCCTGCCTAGCATAGCGGTTTTGTTGGGCGCACTACTGAGCGACCAAGCAGCAAAAGCGCGCGCGAATCACTGCCCCCACCTTGTCTTGTTTGCACACCCAACCAAAACCGCCCTGCTACCCAAGCTACCCTCACTGCGTTGTTCGCCAACCAGTAAAGTATTTTTGTTCCATGTGACCGTTTCGTGCCTATGCTGAAGTGTCAATCACCTGCAATGTAGCAAGATATCTGAAGGCTCCTCCTGACATCATCAACTCCTTAGGAGTCCCCTGTTCAATGATTTCACCATTATGAAGAACAATAATGACGTCAGCAATATGCGCTACGGACACGTGACTTGTTGAAACAACTGTTGTGCGACCATGACGAGCCTGAAATGTTACAAAAAATTGTTTAACAACTTAATAAAAAAACGAACTTTGAAATGGTTTTATTTCCAAAACAATACCACGTGACATTTTCAACCACATGTGAAATCATTAAAAAAGTCAGTATAATTAAAATTGTCCCAAAGAAGAGTGACTCATGTTCAATGTATGATCACACTTTATGGTCACATTTTATCCACAAAGTTAGCTCTTTAAAGCAACGTCTAACGGTCACATTGCCTGAAGTCGTTTTGTTTGAGACTCGAAGCAGTGTTTCATCACAATGTAAAACAAGTCGAAGTTCGTCAAAAAGAACTCCGCTCTGCGTCGCATTATGAATCTTCTCGGTGTTTGATATCTGATAAAACACTGTTTCGTTTTTTTGATTAACACGAAAGTGTTACTACAGCGTTACCAAGTAAACGTGGTAAAAATTAACAAACGTACGAACATGTAATCACTCAATATTCACATAATCGCATTCAAAAGGCAGCAAAAAGTCTAGTCGATATTTTTTCTGATCAGTTCTGTTTTCTGGTATTTAAGCATTTGCGCCCCCTTTTTCGCAGAGAAATGTGTACGCACCTGATCTAAGTAGTTAGTGAGAACATTCAATGCTGAGCTGTCCATAACTGACAGATCCTCCTCCCACAGCAATATCCGGGGTTTTCGGATGATTGCCCGTGCAAGCGCTAGCAGATGTTTTTGGAAGGAGGTCAGCGGTGATCCATCGTCATTTAGTATGGTAGCATATCCCTGAAGAGGGGTAAAATAGGCTATTCATAGCGAGACCAAAACAAATTCCTTCACCGTTTGTTATAAAAATCGACCACCAACCTTTGGTAAATCCATTATAAACTCGTGTGCCCCAGTATCCTTTGATGCTCGAACGATTTCTTTCAAAGTAGAATCAGCCTTCCCGTAGGCAATGTTATCTGCTATTGAAGTGTTAAAGAACTCTGGTTTCTTGTGCACTATTCCAATTTGACGACGAAGCCAGCGACGGTCGAGAAAGCGAATATCCTGCCCATCCAACTTCACCTTTATAGAACCGATGAGAGACATGGAGATAGGAAATATTAAAGGCCCTTTAACCTTTTAAAGTGCGACTGTGATCAAACTTTTGGTTGCCCTCCTCTTTTCAGCTTTGGAAAGTAGAAGTAATAAATACTTACCTCGGCAAATTTCAAGTCAAAATTCCAATGGGAAGACCACTTATATTAAACGTAAAGTTCAGGTTTCTTTTGCCGCCGTTACTGAATTCAAAAATTGGCTCAGAAACGCATAAAGATCTAAAACTAGTTGGAACAAAAGGCATGTGACGTCACACCCGCATCATGGCTTGCTTTCATCTAACAGAGATCGTCAAATGACGCACATCCACAGGATAGCTTTGCACATGCGTAAATGCAGGCCTTACCACGGAGATTCGTCGAATGACTATTGCTTTCAGATTTCGTCTTCCCTACGTAATTAGCACTAATCACTACACAGCACAGTGGCTTACCCTTCCATTTTGTGGATCATAAATTCTCTGAAGCAGTTTCATTAAAGCGCTCTTCCCACAGCCCTTATCTCCCAACAAAGCAACTGTTTGTCCTTCTCCCACTGTAAAGTTAATCGACTTTAACAGCTACAGAGAACAAATAAGTCAACATGAAACAATTCATTCAAAATTCTATGTAGTAAACTTCGTTCTGGTCTGGAGTCCGGTGTGTTTGATTCCAAACTCCAGGCTATTTACTGAAACAAAATATTAAACAGAAAAGAGTTCAACACGCAACAAGATTGGCTTAGTACACCAACATGGCCGCCATTTCATTGTTTTGAGACGCTCGCTGTGACGTCATGTGTACACGCTCTATAGGTAACCAACTTACCTGATACTCTGGGCGGGATGGATAATGGAAGTACACATTAAACACATCTAGTTTCCCCAAAACTGTGTCTAGCTGACTCACAGCCTGGTCAAATGGATCGTCATCAGCCTGAGGAACAACGTTCAGCAACTTAATGATCATGGGGTGTATTGATTTCCTGTGGGACTGTTTCTCCCTGGGGGGGGGGGGGGGAGGTACTCCCTATAATGGCCTATACCGGGAGGCTCCGCCGAAGAGGGTACCTTTTCTAGGCTTCAGATATATGAAAGGGTGGGGATCTCACTAGTTGAGGTATATGAAAAGGGTAGGGAAATCTGTCATTCCAGTCTTGAAAAGGCCTCAAAACAGGCTATCCTACCTTTTGAGTCATAGATGAAATCCTTACGTGTCACCATTCAAAAGAAAGCTACTGAACAGTACTTTCCTGTGGTACTGTTTATTACGCTGTACAAGGTGGTTCTAACTTCTGATTCTGTGGATGAAATCCTAAAGGGTGCGCATTTCAAGTGAAAGCTACTGAGCAGTACTTTCATGCGATACTGTTTATTACGCTGTACAAGGTCGTTCTAACTTTTGAGTCTGTGGATGAAATCCTAGTGCGACTATTCAAGTGAAAGCTACTGAGCAATACTTTCCTGTGGTGCTGTTTATTATGCTGTACATGGTGGTCCTAACTTTTGAGTCTGTGGATGAAATACTAAAGTGTGCGCATTTCAAGTGAAAGCTACTGAGCAGTACTTTCATGCGATACTGTTTATTACGCTGTACAAGGTCGTTCTAACTTTTAAGTCTATAGATGGAATCCCTAGGTGTGACCATTAAGAAAAAAACTACTTAGCAGTATTTTCTGTCATTGACAGAGTACTTTTTACCATGGCTTTTGGACCTGTGAATGAAGTCTTGAAGTGTAACCATCGCGATAAAGATTGTGTCTGCCTCGTTAGCTCAGTGGTTAGAGCACTGGTCTTGTAAACCAGGGGTCGAGAGTTCAAATCTCTCACGGGGCTATTCATGTTTCTCTTTTTCCGCATCAATTGGGCTTGGATTTTCTTATCCCACCAAATGACAGTCCACTTTAGCTGTTAAGCTTTTTTTACAGAGTTAGCTAGTAGCAAATTAATTCTCTACCCCTTCTTTTTTGTATTTTCTATTTGTAACAACTTACAACTGCGTACTTTCGATATTATGCTGTGCAAGTTGCTTCGTTCTTTTTACTCCCTGGATAGACGAAATCCCAGTTTTACCTCTCAAATGAAAGCTACTGAGCAGTACTTTCCTATAGTATTGTTTATTATGCTGTACAAGGTGGTGGATGAAATCTGAAAGTGTGACCATTCAAATGGGAGCTATTGCATTGTCTGAAGCACTGTAAATTTCCGTTGAAAAATTATAAAGATTTAACAACAAAACCGAGTCAGCCTCGTTAGCTCAGTGGTTAGAGCACTGGTCTTGTAAACCAGGGGTCGAGAGTTCAAGTCTCTCACGAGGCTACCCATACTTTTCATTTCATGATCCACATAAATTTGGCTTTTATTTTTAATCACAGTTGGCTTATAAAATTAAAAAAAATAATTTTCTTTCATATTCAACCCGCGAAGTAATGAGCAAAGGGATAAACTGGCCACCTGTTTCCTACTTGTACTTATAACTTAGTACTTTCGACC
>BOPM01001398.1:4261-28777 GCA_022179025.1 Porites australiensis
GCGGGGAGAAACGGATGTTCTCGCAGGCTAACCAAAAGCTGAGTATAATCTGAGAACTATTACATAAAGTGCAAAATAGACAAAAACTAGGGATTCGGATTACATGTCTTGCATAAAACACAGCAAGACTAAGCTAATAACTAGTACAATGAAACTAAGTCACGAAAAGCTTATGACAAAAGGGTAATTTGGAACAAAAATGGATTTAAACTAAGCTAAAAGGCCTACAATAGTAAAGAAATAGGAAAATAATGTAATATACCAAATGTTATTGATAACTACACCATACATCCCAGCCTCCTATATTTCCTATTTATTTTATAGCATCCTATAAAACTCCTATAATAGGCCAAAAACTCCGATATTTCCTATAAATACTGCTTAAGTACTGTTATAAGTAAGAAAATAAAGTGAGCGTGTCCAACAGGTCAGATTGAGTTTGAATTGAGTGTACTCTACTACAGGCTGTGTTATGCTGTCACCTGTGGTTTGATATTATTCTTGGACTGGATTGAATGACACTGGGAGCAGTGTTACAAGGTAAGACCATTTCAACCTATTTGAATAGTCAAATTGTTAATGAGATTTACTAAGTATTACGTTTTGTCTTCATCTGAGCATGCATTTTCTGTCTTGAATTTGGAGGTGATGTCCATAATGTTGCGTGAGACATTTCCTTGCAAAACACAAACAGACATACCAGGCACGTCGATTTGCCGTCCTCTTGAACCTCTACTTTAATCTTTACCAAAATAGCCAGGCATCTGTATCAGCGCATGTTTTGTTTGAGGTTACTGGCAGAATTTGGTGTTTAGTTTTCCGTACCGGTCAAATTCTGAAGGGTGTTGCGTCCCTTACCTCCAGAGCTGTTTGGGTGTGGAGGACATTAAATGGCTACAAATTTTGTAACACAGATCATCCTAGACTATGATGAAATACTTAAGCACCCTTGTTTCATTAAAGAATGATTGTCATGACATGATAATTGTAACTGAACTATTGTAGAAAACGTTCTAGCCCTAACACAGCACGTTTCTTATTGCAGGTTACTGATGTAAATACTCGTTAAAATGCC
Organism: Porites australiensis; assembly: GCA_022179025.1. Classification (NCBI taxonomy): domain Eukaryota; kingdom Metazoa; phylum Cnidaria; class Anthozoa; order Scleractinia; family Poritidae; genus Porites; species Porites australiensis. The sequence goes on from BOPM01001398.1 coordinate 5,337, forward strand.
TGGTGGAAAGACCCATTTCAAGAAGGACTGGCTTCTTCTAACAGATGGACTGGGTCATAAAATTTCTAGTTGGTGCCAGCCGAGTAATGAAGTGGGAAAGGCATTTTGCTCCATCTGCAAAAAAACTTTCCGATGCGACAAAAAAGGACTCCCACAGTTACTTCAGCATGCAAAAGGCCAAAGTCACAAAACACTAGCAAATGAAATACTCAGTGGCTCCCAAATGGTTTTTGCACCCACTCCATTAACAGAACCTGGAAATACCTCAAACACAGCTTCTGTTTCAACTGCTAGCATTGTTTCAAAACCACAAGATTCTCAAACTGGAAAAAAGCAATCAAGTGGAACATTTTAGTGTATTTCTCTTAAGGATGAAACAATGAAGGAAGAGTTGATTTGGGCTATGAAAGTGGTTGGTTCTCACTACAGTTATGCCTCTTGTGATAACATCAAGGAGACCTTAGATGCCATGTTTCCTGTTAAAATCCCCAACAACTTTACAATGAGCTCATCAAAGGTATCATACTTGATCTCTGAAGCGACTGGGCCTTACTTCAAGAAAATTGTGGCCGATGATGTGAAGAACTCAGGGTCACCATTTACCCTTGCCTAGTCCCTAGGCCTCATTTTTCCTCGCGGCCACAGCGTTTCGGGTCACATGGTCCATGCGAAAACGTTTCCCGGCCGTTCGCCTCGGATACGTCACCGAAATGAATTGACCGAGAGGGACTGGGAAAACGCCGTACGGGGACTAGGCAACGTTTACCCTACAGTATGATGAGACGACAAATGCCCAAGTAAATAAGTAGTAGATATCAAGATTCGCTACTGGTCGTCAGCTCAATCACAAATCGTTGTTCACCATTTACAGACATACTCGATGGGTCATGCAACAGGTCGTCACCTTGCTGAGAAGATAATTTCTGCAGTTCATGATAATGGAATAGTCTTAGAAGAGCTTCAAATGCTGGAAAGTGATGAATTTGCTCCTACATCTGTATCTAGTTTTCATGAGAATTTACATTTTTGAAGACGTCAGGTTCGAGGGCATCTTCATTTGATTAGAAACTGTTAAACAATCTTATTGCTGTTGTTGTTAAAAACCTTATTTCTGCTGGGAGTTGAATAGAAAAATGAATGCGAAGGTTTATAGAACTTATATTTAAGTGTTTTCTTACTCATTACAAATAAGTTGCACATTGGATATATGACTATCGTGTATCTAATTAATATTTTAAACTTATTGTGAGTGGTTCAGTTTTGAAAGTTTTAAGTGATCACTGTAACAATTGAAAAATGCTGTTCATATTTGTGAACCGTCTAGTTAATGGGTGAATTGCAAACACATGTATATGCTCAAAGTACAGTTGGAAATAAAGTGAGACATTTTCAATATCGTGGCATCTGCGTGTACCTGAAAATCATCCTATAAAACTCCTATATTTGGGATTAAGATCCTATAAACCTCCTATATTTTTGCTCTTGTGATCCTATTTTTCCTATATAATAATTTTTTTTGGAAAATGGCTCGGATGTGTAGTACACATCCATGGGAGACTTGAAAATGTACTTGACTTGAGGACTTGCTCTACTTAGGTAAACCAACTGAATTTACTGAGTAACGGGTTGACAATTTATAATAGATTTGGAGGAAAATCGAAAATAACTAAAACCCAAATATGGCTAGGGAGTGAATTTACTGCCCACTAAATCTAATACAGGATTTACCTAAGGGAACTAGGTGTTTACTACTCCTACACAACAGGATTTAGGTACAAGAAATGTGTGGGAATAATACAACTACACATGGTAAACACAATAAGGTGTGTAAGGAAATAATGATATTCAGGTAAACAACCAATTACAATAATCATTCGGATAATGAATATAGTTGAAAATAATTTGGAAATAAAATAAGCTTAACTTAAGTGACCTTGTCACAGGTATATGGGGCTGTTTATGCGATTTCCATTATCAATTGATAAAAATCAATAAAGAAAAAAGTTGTGACTTCGGTTAAATATTCCCATTTTCTGATATAAATTGATAAGGATTGATTTATTGTTTTTTAAAGATTCCCATTGATTAATATTAGAAAAGACTTAAGTCATTTGATAGAAGTTCAGGATGTTGGTTGTATGGTATTATATGTTGATCAACATACAATACCATTCAGTTAATACTATTAAATCATATTTAATGTAGTTAACGACTAGGAGCTATGGTCTCGGGTGTTTTTGGCATTCTTTGGTAGCGTGTTGGTCGTCTGTAGCGTTGTTGCGTGACTATGTTTGCGTTTGTAGCGTTTACCATTGTTCGTGAGCAAGGGGGCAGATTCCTGTCCAGCGGTATGTCGCTTGGCGCATGCGGAGGCCATGTGCCTACGTTGTGTTTGCGTTGTACTCGAAGTTTTGTTAGCGTGGCGTGGCGTGGCGTTCCAGTAGCGTAGCGTTTCTCTTGGTTCCCCTCCCTCCCTCCGCTTTTGTTCTTATTTATTCATTTAGTTATTTATTCTTTCGGGGGTTGGTTCATTTACTTCCACTGGGCTTCTGGCCTCAGTGTGACGGGTGCTATAGTAGGGGGCTGGGAGCGGGGGGGGCTCGTGGCTGGGTTGCGGGTTGGTAGGCCTGTGGGTGTTCTTCCGCCTTGGGGTGTATTGCGGTTGCAGCCCCCTGGCCCATGGGCACCCAACCTCCACTTGCGACGCAGGCGTTAATGACAGTATGCAGTTCTTTAAATTTATTGATAAAGTACTGAAAAAAAAACAAAAACAAAAACAAGAAGAAATCTTGTGAATGATGGAAATTAGCATACGAAAAAAACATTACTGTCATATGAAGTTATTATTCAAGAAAATCAAATCTCACACATGTTTAGAAATTTTCCAGTCTACAAACAACATTAACCGAAGAGAAGATGGCGTCTTGTTCCAGAGCTTTTCGGAAGCTTAAAAATTCTGAGGAAGAGAAAAAGGTTAATCCAAAATGGTATCCTAAAGTCAACAAGTGCAGTGAAAAAGGAGTCTTTTAAAAAAATATTGTGGAATGGCCAAATGGTAGGTAAACAAAAATCCAGTACTCGAGCCTTGTGTATTCACAAGTGGCAAGTTTTGAGTGCAACGCTTGGACACTGCTATAGCCAATATTACTAAGTGACTGAACTTTTGGCTGATTAAACTGGTGAAAGAACAAAGTTTAATTTTGTGCAGTATTCACTGCGTGTGGTATTTTGAAAGAACATTAAATATTCACCCACCATTTGTTGTGTCAGTTACTGTGTTGATAATTAGTGTTCCTAAGTCACAAATGCAGTGACATAATATCTGACAAAACACCCCATACTAATAAGGAGAGGTTTTAATGATATAGTCACTGCACATGATGTATTATTGACCATTTGATTGGTCAATGGGCGTATGAATTGTGAGTTTTTTAATGAATTTTTAATGAATAATGATAAATTAATTTTTCTGTGGCTTTGATTTCTATTGATTTCCAATATCAATCAATAACAATTGGCAGATTATAGCAATTGATATCAATTATGTGAATTGATTTCCAATATAGATTTCTATCGATCCACCGCCCGAGGCAGCACTAGGAAGATCCGTGAAGGTGAATCATCCTAGTCCGATACATTTTTTGTCTCCAGTTTACATACAAAAAGTTCTACTTGTCCTCAGCACAAGGATCTTACTAGTGCCAGGGTTTTCAAGTTCAGCTAGGAAGGTCCTTGCACTATGTAAACTGCTTTCACTAGAAATATCCTATTGCTTAGGAGAAACAAGACAGACATGGCAGCAAGTCGTTCAGTGGGCCGTTACAGTAATAAAAGCTGACTCCAAGAATTCTTAGCAGTAACCCCCCTGAGACCCTAAAGAGAATAAAGGACCACTCATAGTCTTGAAAACTGCTGACTTTACATCATTTAAGGCACAGTAAAAGTAGACTCTTTAGCAAGCTTTTCCACACATAGATTCAAAGACATGTACTTTTTTTATCTTTCTATTCCCATAGGCCTGTGGGAGGAGGTAGTGCCCTCCCTTGATGATGAATCATTTGATGGCATCATGTATGACACCTACCCCTTGTCAGAGGTAACATGGCACACTCACCAGTTCTTGTTTATCAAAGACCATGCATACCGTCTCCTTAAACCAGGCGGAGTGCTGACCTTTGGCAACCTGACATCCTGGGGAGAGTTGCTTAAGACAAAATATGATGACATTGAGAAGATGTTTGAGGAAACACAAGTCCCTGAGTTACTGAAAAGTGGTTTTGTAAGAGAGAGCATGTCAACTGAAGTTATTGATGTTGACATTGATCCTAGTTGTCGCTACTACAGTCACAGGAAAATGATTGCTCTTACTGTTACAAAGCGTTAAAAATCCAAAAATTATTTAATTTTTAGCAGAGGTTTTCGTTGAAACTAGTCATGTGCCCTTTTTTACCCTTTCCAAATAGACTGTTTTGTTTAATGGGTGGGGTTAAATATTGTTAATTTGAGCTCCTGAAGTATCCTTTCTAATACATTATGTACACTTTGTTATATTATTCAATATATTTGTATTTAAATAAAGTGGTAAGCCTAAAAGAAAAGTCTGTGCTAAACCCTGTCTAAATTAGCTACTCCAAAGAGAATTAGGGTGTACACTTTATGATAGGCTCTGCCGCTTTTCAATGTACGCTGCATTTTCTGTGCTAACTCAAAATTACATTGGCATGATGAAGGAGTAGGATTTAAGAATCATCTTAATATGTGAAGATAATGAATTTGATGTGAATATGAAGGCATATTGGTCCACGAGGCTAATCCCAATAATGGAGTTGATCTCTTTTTTTGAGCCAGCCTGGCCACAGGTCCTGTGGGGGCTGACTCTTCCCCAGTCATCTTTGTAATGTGCATAGCACAGGAGTGGAGGGTGATGGGAACCTAATTATATATATGCCCCTCTACGGAGAGGTCACGCCAGCTGTACATGTGGCGGTGTCACATGACTGCATACCCTAGGCTGCCTGACCCAAGATAAAGGTGGGCCACATGCACTGGCCCTCATGTGTGTGCCTGGTACATTTTGACTATCCTCCTGTCAAGGATTTTTGATCATTCAATTTTTATGATATATGGGCTTGCAAGAAGTGAAGGAATTTCTCTAGGCCATGGCCACCCAACAGTAAACTTGATTCACGGGTTTTCGTTTTTCCCACCATGCAATGATCCTCTCTGTTGGAGGGGTGGGGAAGGTGTGTGCATGTGGCAAATGAATGTCTGTTGAACAGAGTAGTTTCTCTACACTAACTTTTTCTTGTCCCTCGGATGACAGTAATTGCACAAGTTTAATTCTACCTGGAGGTAAAGATACACTTCATAAGGGGGTCTTTGTGCATATATGGGTATATGAGTCTTTAAGGCCTCATTCTGACACCTTCCCCCACATCAGGAAAGTACTTAAGTTTCCCCCTAACTGAGATCATTCCCTAATTTCAAACCGAGAGGGGCTGGGTGCGAGTCGGTTTATTATGGTATAAAGAAGGCGAGACCCACATGGTCCGAAAGAGCACATTGAGGTTATGAAATACGTTATGTTTGGTGTCGATTGAGCCAATATTGAACAAGACACGACCATTTAAAATCTTGAAAATTTATAAGAGATGTATGGATTGCTGTCACACTGTCCGACGTCTATATATATTTCTTTTTAATTTAAGTTTTTAAATGGTTGTTTCTCGTTCAATAAAGACCAGATAAACAAATTTGAGAATGTTGCTAATTTCAATGTGCTCTTTCTGACTATGTGGGTCTCGTGTTGATACTGATGATGGCGAACTCGAAGATCCAGAAAATTCAGAAAGAGTGGGCCATGAACTAGTGCCTGCTATATATTATGAGGATATTGTCAATTGGAATCAAAAGAACTCTCAGTACATCTGTGTTCAAAAAATGAATTAGGGCTCAAGAAAAGAAATGGATTTTACTGAGAATTCTTTAAAATTCTGACACAATTTTCAGCCTAGAAACCAACGTTTATGATGAGACTAATCTGGAAAACCTTCTAACCAAAACGTAACCCGACTGTTTTGTAACAAAACTTTGGCATTCATGAGCAACAAAACCTGATATTAATAGCCAACACTAGCTATTAATATATTTTTTAGTTCCCCCAAAACGTGTTACAAAATTTTACAAAATAACAATAATTTATTTGATAAGAATCTATTTAGAAATACATTTTAAAACAAAAATCAACGATGTAAAAGAAACTTGACGTTTCGATGGCTCCAAGTCATCATTGGTCGTTTTCACACTAGAGACAGATTATCCGTTGGATAATTCACGCCAGACAGATAATACGACGTTTAAAATTTGAAAATGGAACGGTGTTAAGTTTTGATGAACAATCCTGTGACGAGTGCCAAGCGTTCATTGTTGTATTTGTTATGCACCTATCAATGTAATGCCGGCCGGGGGGGGGGGAGGCAGGGCATGGGGTGGGTATTTGACATTTTGCAAGAATTTGCAATCAAATTTCCTGCCCACGGGCAAATCATTCCAGTCAAATGCAACCAAATTTTCTCACCCCAGGCTGCACATTGCTGTCAATCCCAAGACAGAACCCAAGAAAGGCACAATAAAAATATCTCCAAGTTAAACTCTGCAATCTTTTATAAACGTTGCTGCATCACCAAAGATACATGTTCCTGTTACAGCTGCAATTATACGTTATAACCATAATCCGTGTTACGCTGCAAGGAATACATAAACCTTTAGGAGAAAGTCCACGTTTTGTAAGTTTAAATATACCGTTCTTAGTAAAGGGTACAAAGAAAGTCAGTTTACAGTTTACAGTTTTTAAGTTTACAGTGATTGTAGCGAATGAGCCATACACTAATCAATTGTACTTACACAAATCGACTTGGTTTCTCTTTACTTCCGTTTACTTTAATACCGCTATATTTTAAGAGGTTCAATTGATAAAAAAAAACGCTAAAACAAACGACATTTGAAGACAAAACAGTGAAACTGATCCACTCAGCCTTCGCTTGTTCTCATTAGCCTCCATGACTTCCTGATCTTTTCAAACCGTACGGTGCATGCGTGAATCGTAGAAGCGGGAAACATATGTTCGGTCTCGGTCTTTTTCGTCCGAGTTGGCAGTCAAGTATCTCCACGTCGGGCGAAGAAGGATTCAAATATCCCCTCCCCTGGGAGAACAAGGTCAGTCAAATGCCCTACCCCATGGCCAACAAAGACAATTAAATCCCCACCCATGCCCTGCCTCCCCACCGCCCCCCGCGCCGGCTTTACATTGATAGGTGCATTATTAAGATTAGGGTTACGTAATGTGTCAACGCGAATATTTAATAAGCAGGATATTTAAGTTACTTCTTGTCTTATTAAAGAGAGCTTATTTCCCTCGTATTACTGTCTCTCGCAAGTGTTTCATCGTGTCAGGAATATTGTAGCGAACCTACGTGTTTTCCTTTTTACTTGCGATGCCGGGAGGCGAAGGGGCCGGTGCATTGCCGAATTCGTCTGCAGATACGTCGAATGTTAGAGGTGCTTTGTTTGCTTTACCGCCGCCTCCACCCCTTGATATTCATGATTCAAACGCAGCAGAAAAGTGGAAGGAGTTTGAGCAAGCTTGGAAGAATTACTCGATTGCCATGAAGTTGCACCAGGACCCCGAAGCCGTACAAGTTGCAACATTGCTTACCGTAGTCGGAGCTGAAGCGCGGAAAGTTTTCGCTACGTTTACGGATTGGACGAGCGACACCGACCAAAACAAGATTCAGCCTGTGTTACAAAAGTTTGCAGCGTCCTGTCAGCCACTTAAAAATGTGCCTTTTGAAAGATATAAGTTTTATTCTAGAATGCAAGAATCAGGAGAGTCTTACGATCACTATCGGACAGCTCTTCGACAGTTAGCGGAAAGGTGCGAGTTCGAATCGATTACCCCCAATCAGATTTTACGCGACAAGCTCGTGTTTGGAATTCGCTATTCAAAGGTTCGTGAGAGGCTTCTTCGTGAGAAGAATTTGTCGTTGAAGAAAACTGACGAGATTTGTCGTTCTCACGAGACCATGATACAGCCGATGAGGGTTGTTGGCGATGCCGTTCTAAGCGTTGCAGATGCCGGAAACGTGAATGCTGTGTCTAAAAAGCCTAAAAGAGGGAAACGTAGGCGAGGTCGTGGCTGGAGGAATGCTAACACGCGGGGAAATAGTTGTGAATTTTTCGGACGTGAGCATGACGTAGCGAGGCGTGAGAACTGTCCAGCTTTTGGAAGGAACTGCAATAAGTGTGGCAAGAAAAATCATTTCGCGAACGTATGTTTTGGACAAGCGCCTAAGCCCACGACTCGAACGCATCCTGTGCATTGTTTCGGAGATGAGCTTTCGGACGAAGTTTTTGGTAACGCTGAAGTTGGAATCTGGAAATTATCTTCGTTTTCAGCCCGATACCGGAGCTCAGTGCAATGTTGTCCCTTTGCATCTATACAAGAAAGCCACTAAGGATGTTGATTTGTGCAATGCGACCCCTGTCCATTCGGCGATCATTTCGTATGGTGGTACTTCAATTCCTATCCTCGGGAAAGTTCGTTTGCGTGTATGGCGTGAAAATTTCAGATGCCTGCTTGACTGCAATTTGGTTGACAGCAAGAAAGTGACACCTATTCTTGGCAGGAAAGCGTACCTGGGAATGAACATTATCCAGTATCTAGACAACGACCAGCAAAACCCACGCTCTCGGTAGGTGACCAAACTTTCTCACCCGGAAGCCTCACACGCACATTCAAGCCAAGGTTGATGGGCTTTAAAGGCTTCACATGCCGATCGTAATAATTCTTTTGGCGCCATTTCTTCTAACGAGTTTCAAGTGTTCGCAAACAGTTGGTCTTTCAATCATGTCGCTTCGTCGCCTCGCTACCCTCAGTCAAATGGCAAGGCTGAGAACGCTGTGCGGACAGTGAAATGTCTGTTTGAGAAATGCAAAGAAACCGGTGTACCAGAATTTCAAGCTCTACTTGACTGGCGAAATACACCTTCGGAGGGAATGGATACCAGTCCTGCGCAGCGCCTGATGGGTCGTCGATGTCGTACACTTCTGCCAACGTCGGAGTCGCTTTTAAGACCAAGTTATCCACTATGTGGTGATGTGCGTGCGTTGGCCGGAAGGAAATGGGGCCAAAAGAATTATTACGATCGGCATGTGAAGTCTTTAAAGCCCATCAACCTTGCCACGACTGTGCGTGTGAGGCTTCCGGGTGAGAAAGTTTGCTCACCTGCCGAGTGCGTGGGTTTTGCTGGTCCGCGCAGTTACCTGATAAAGACTGGTGATGCTGTTTACCGTCGTAACCGCCGTGACCTGCTGAGCACTGGAAAACCGCCTATTACTGATAACTTTGATTCGTCTGTTTCCCCTCAGTCCAGTCGCAGTAACGCAGAATCCCCTGGCGTAGCCAGCCAGTAGACCTGTGGGTCCGGGCCAACAAATTTTTGGTTTGATCACTCTAACGCTTGTGATAAATTATGCGTTATTGGGGTGACCGCAAGCTTAAGAGCTCAAAGTGTTGGTGAGGTCAGTGCTTACTACTCATTCGTACAATTTTCAGGATATGTGGAAATGAAAGTCAGCCAGGCCTACAATTGCAACTAGTCGAAAAGCTGGCTACGGCCCCGTGTACGGTTCATTCCGAAGCCTACGTCGTATCTTGCGTCCTTCTGCAAGTTTAGTGTTAGCTTCTTTGTATTTGTCATTTATGTTATTATTAACAATCTCTTATTCCTAGCCTGTCGGAGTAACGAAAAAAGGCTCCCCTCCTTCGTAAATGTGCGATATTTATTCTAGCCAGCTAAGCTGGAAGATAGGCACTGGTAGGCTTCTGACCCTCTTTAGTCTTTCAAGGCTTTTAACATCGAAAGGGTGTTGACCAAACCAGGCAAGCCAGTTATTTACTCTGCATGACGGGGCCGGCACGGGGCGGGGCCTCGTCCGTGAGGAGCTGCTGGCACCAAGCCCCCGCCACCCGCTAATCTTGCTGGTTAAGGTGACACTTTATCGGCTTTGTGTGGACACCGTCCTCAAGCACGGTGAAGCTTGTTGTAATACGTGCTCAGCTCCAGCCTGGTTTGCTCGTAAGAATCACCCGATTATTTTATTTTTAGATATGGAGACAGACCTCTCCATTTCCCATTTCTATATTATCTGTTTCGAGCAAATAATTTGAAAAAGAGAACTTCACCAGCTCCTTAGCTATCTAACTGAAAACTCCATGCTATCAAATTTTCAGTCCGGACTCCGCCCAAGTGACTCAACAGTAATTAATAGCCCTAATCCAGAGGCGTTATGAATGGCTAGAAAATATGGATAATGGTAAAACTGAATGGTGTTGTTTTCATAGATAATAAAAAGTGTTTAAATCGATAATTATGGCATCTTCATAAACAAAATGAATGACCATTTTGGTATCTTTGGTATGGATCGGAGCTGAACTGGTTTAAATCATTCCTAAAGAATAGGGAATAGTAACGCATACCTTTTCCCAAGGGCTATCAATGGTTATAGATGTAATCTAAGAAAATAATTTCTTGCGGAGTCCCTCCAGGGCTCAAATCTAGGGCCACGTTTGTTCCCATTTTATATTAATGCCTTATCTGACAGTCTATGTGGATGATACTCTGATCTTCGCTTCCTTTTACGATGCCAACGAACGTTTTATATCATGAAGTAAAACGCTAACTTCGGTCAAGTCCAAAAAAGGCTCACAGAGAATAGACTTCAAATGCACCCGTCTAAATCAAAACTCCTGTTCATTGGCTAATCCTATAATTTGAATAATAAGATATAAAGTGAGCAAGCCGTTGAGGTAACTAATCAACCTATATCACGAACCAGTGCACATAAGTGCCCAGGGGTTCAGATAGCTGATAGCTGGGACTGTCATGTCGATATGACCTGTTCGCAAGCATAGGAGCCATTAGGCTACTCTGAAAACAGTTTCAAAGGGCCTATTGAGGTCATATTATAAACACTATTCCCCTTTGTGAGACACCGGCATATTATTGAAAGATAAGCTGCCAGTTATGATATTCGGTACGCTGACCTCCTCACCATTATTGTTAGGGGGTGTGGCAATCACGTTTTGAGCGCATGAAACAGAAGAAAGGAGTGATTTTTCATAAATGCATCCCCAAACTTAAAGACTTAACTCGATGTTTTGGAAAAAGCGGCGGGTTGTGAAGATCTACTGGATCCACCTTGTCTTCAGGTGATATCAGAACTAAATAACATCCTCAACTTTCAGCATCTGGTCCTGATAGCAATGAACTTTGATTATTAATCTATTTCTGACTATAGCAACTCTGCTGATATTGAAAAACTCTATTTTTCTTAGAAAATTTCAATCCTTAATTGTAATAAAAGGAGCTGATTTACCCTAATTTATGTAAACTGGTACCGTTTTGTTTTGTTTTTTTCTATTTATTTATTTATTTATTTATTTTTATTCTCTTAATTTTTCCTCTGTATTTTTCGTGTGTCACAACCCTATAGAATGCAATTTGTTTATTAATACTCAGCTCGTTTAGTTTTGTCTATATTAGATAGTTTTCTGAATAAAATACTCAGTTAATTCATTCTGTTCTTAATCAACGTCCCCTTGTTTCCCAGAAAGGACAACAACAACTTTGTGAGGCTAAAAACAGGTAAGTGATCAGTAATCAATTTTAAAACATAAAAATATTTAATATTTAAACCCCTTAAGCCCCTGGAGTGTCAAGCAAAACCAACAGCTCAAGAGGATGCACACAGCGGATGAAGAGGAGGTAGGTGGGCCTCCTCTTAGGGCCACTGTGAGCAACCCTGGGTAGAGAGGAGGTATTTGGGCCTTCCCTCCAATTGTCCTTGCTGTGAAACAAGGGGAAGTTGATTAAATCACAATTTATTGAACTTGTGAAATAGATTTCAGTTAATAAACAACGTTTATTTCTATCTTGAGGTACGAGCTTTGCCAAAACATCCAAGCACTGGTCTCAGGATGACCTCACGTGTCAACACGTGGGAATCTGGACAACCATCCAATCACAACGAAGTTTGCCATCTCCATTTCTGCCTGCTAAACCCGTTCATTGTCTTGAGTGCAAAGTTTTGTCACAAACATTTTCTGTTCCGTCCCACCCTCCCAGAGCTTCTGCTTCCTCATTTGTTTTGGTAAATAATTTTTAGAGCTTGCAGTATTGTCGCAACATTATCCTTCTTATTATTACTCTAGAGGAATTAAGAGACACATTTAAGTTCCTCTCTTTTGAGTAAGCCTCATTAGTGGATGATAGTTTTTCATTTTCACAAGATTAAATCTAACTGTCATAACTGCAATGACATTCTTTCTTCGGAGCTCCGCCTTGTTCAGCGAATCGTTATCAGTCGTGGTACCTTGCTATCACATCGCAAGTTTGGGTGGAAACCTCCTATGGAAGCTATGATTACTTGTAAAGCTTTGGGGATCCTTAAATACAGAGGCAAGCGAGGTGACCAATGCAGGAGACAGCACGCCTTCTCTCTCAACCGCCAAGAACAAAACATCAGTGTTGTTACTGGCAACGGAGAGGGAACTTATAAGATGAGAGTTAAGCCGTTAGCTGGAGAAAGATGTCTTGTATATATACCTCGCTCGCCGGTTTTAAATGCACTGAGGAGATCCGAGTTTGCTGTGCCCAAGTTCATGTTTATCAACATTTGTTCTCTGACTAAAACTAAGAATCGAGTAAGGGCACCTATCGCACTTGAAGCAGATATGAAAAATATGGACATTGATATTTGTGTTGTTTCGGAAACACATCTGAAACCAGACATTCCCGATGCTATTGTGAATATACCAAATTACTCGATTCTCAGACGAGACAGGAACTGGGCTGGTACTGATAAAAGGAGTAAAGGAGGAGTTGCAATCTACATAAGGAACAATTTACATGTAGTCGATGTTTACAGATCTGATCTATACGAAATGATTTGTGTTACCATTCTTCTTCCCTCGGGGCACCGTATGTTAATTTCGGCACTTTACAATCCCCCAAAGCACAATTACCAGGAATGTGATTTAATGAGTCATATTATCAATTTTCTTGACAACACACTGGACAAAGACCCAAACACCGTCTTTGTATGCGGTGGCGACCTCAATCACCTTGATTTAAACCGCTTACAAAGCATGTCCGGCTGGAAGGCTTTAGTAGATTTCCCGACCAGGGGTGACGCGTGTTTAGATAACTGCTTAAATAATCGCCCAGATATATTCAACAAGTGTCACCCATTTCAATTGTCAATCAAGACTGTTATTCTCCCTGCTGGTACAAAGTTGAAACCCATCCGCTGTAAAGTCCAGATACGGGATTGTAGAGAGAATCGTAAAGCCGCACTTTACACCGCGCTGGCGGAGGAAAACTGGAATAATGTGCTCGCTGCTCCTGATGTTCAGCAAGCGGTTTGTGTATTGGAAGAAAAGATTCACGGCCATAGGGACAGGTGTATGCCGGTCAAAACTGTATCCATGTCGTCACGCGATCCGCCATGGATGACACCACTCCTTAAGTCAATGATCAGAACGAAGTTTAGAGTTTCTCGTCTCAGCAAAGACAGGCTGTGCGTTGTTAACAAAAGAGTAGCAGACATCATATCGGAAAATAGGAGAAAGTTTATGGATGCGACTCCAGGTAGTCGGGCATGGTGGAAAGGAGTTGATGAATTGTCGCAGCGGCGTCGTGCATCCTGCAAAGTAAACCTGGATAACAGCTGTCTAATGGACTTGAATGATTACTTCGCTAGGCTCTGCTCAGATGATATGTACATAGAACCAACTCCTGTCGCAATCAGCAGTGAGGTGGAGATCCCGGTAATTTCCGATCGGCAGGTCTGGAATTTACTTAGCGCTCTCAAAAGAACTGCGACTGGACCCGACCAGATTCCTTACTGGGTTTGGAAAGAACATGCAGAGATTTTCACGCCTCTTATCACCTTAATCTGGAATCTCTCAATCTCTACTCAGTGTTTGCCATCATCGTGGAAGCGTGCGATCATCACCCCCCTCCCCAAAGTGGATGATCCTAAAGCACTTGGTGATTATCGCGGCATTAATATAACTCCTGTTATAGCGAGGGCTTTTGAGAAAATTGTGTACCACTGCTATGCCCGCGAGACAATTGAAAGCCACCTCAGCACCTCACAGTTCGCCTACAGAAAAGGTGGAAACTGTACCGATGCTCTCTTGTCAATTCAACATAGGACCAACAGCTACTTGGATAACCCGGATTGTAAAGCAGTTCGCCTTTTTGCTATGGACTTCAGCAAAGCTTTTGACTCTGTGAAACATGAACTTGTTGCTAATAAATTAAAAAAGCTCTCACTGAATCCATATATTACCAATTGGTACTTGAACTTTTTAAAGGATAGAAAACAAAGAGTATGTTGCAACAACTTTGAGTGTGACTGGAAACCGGTTCACCAAGGGACAACTCAAGGTAGCGTTAGCGGTCCTCACCTTTTTAACATCTTCCTCAATGATCTTAACATCACTTTAGGTAATCATGACGCGCTATTTAAGTACGCTGATGATTCGACAATTATTGCTCCTGTATGGAAGGAGGTAGACTACTCCGATCAGTTAGTGTCACAGTTTTTAGATTCCACGAATGTCTTGCAACCCAAGCAAATGTAAAGAGTTGACGATCAAAAAGAGACGCAACCACGATCTCTATTCACCTATTGGGTTGATACCAAGCTGTAAAGAAGTTGAGATTTTGGGCGTTACCTCCCAATGTGACAGCAAATTTTCTTTGCACGTGAAGAACAAACTTATTAAAGCTAACAAATCCCTACATATCCTTAGAACGCTGCGCAAAGAAGGGTACAATCAGTCAGAAATAGACCTTCTCTTTAATACTATAGTTCTACTTAATATTAATTACGCATTATCTGTCTACGCCGCGACCGAGTCCGATCTTACACCCGTACAATGTTTCTTAGACCGCTGTTTTAAAAGTAAATATACGTCTAAGCCTGTAAGTGTTTATGATTTCTTAGAGAGGCAAGACCGTAAAATTTTCAGAAAAGTTTCCAAAGGACATCCACTTTTATCTATTATGCCTCGTGTTAAACCCTCCAGCTACAATCTTAGGAAAGAAACTTGTTTTAAACCTAAGATTAACACTATGCGCTTTAAAAACTCTTTTATTAATCGTTTAGTTTTTAAATATGAATTAGCTATGTAATATACTAGATATATACACCGGTATATATATATTTTTTAATTCTTACTTTTTAACTTTTCAAAATTTCTTACACTTACTTGTAACAAAAGATATGTATTTTTATCTCTTGATGAATAAAGACTTTATTACTTTATTATTATTATTATTAAGTACTTTACTTGTGTTTATTCAAGTAATACGCTATTTGTTTTGAATGGCATCCCCAACCTTAGAGAAACCAAGTCCTACACTTGGGTTTGATTTTTTTTCTTTAGCTTTGCATTTACTAGTATGGTAATTTATATTTCCAAAGATTGATTACCAACCTCAGTTGGTTTAGATTCTCTCTTCTGTGAATAAACTATAATCATCTGACATTTGCCTTTAAGATGTTAGCTCATGAACATTGACTGATTTGATTTAGCAACATTTTTCAACTTGACTAATAGAATGAACGATTGTTGCTGTTTTTTCTGGACTATTTCATGGAAGAAGGAGGAAACGACAAACAAAGGCTGGATCTCTGCACAAAAGACTCGCATTATCACAACCTTATCGTGTTGCACCTGTGTTAAAGGTGATTACCTCTTCGAAAATTTACCAAAACAATGGCAATGGCATGGCGTTATACTCCCTACATCATTAACTTCAATAATCCCCGTGATAGCACAGGTGATGGAAATGTTTTCGAGGTGTACGAGACGCCTGTTTGGTTAATTAATGATGGATTTACAAGGGCGTCCGACTATCCTTTTTGATTGAGGACATCACGCGAGAGGACGGACCCCGAAAGTGCATGATCGCACTTCATGGGGCAAAGTCAGGTCAGGAATTAGATGAAGTCTCTTAGGAAAACGATTTGGCTCGCTATAAAGAGCAACGAGAACGACGTGAACGAGCCAAGAAGAATGAAGCGATCCAGTTTCAGTCTCAGTCAATATTGTTGGGACGCTTGACCGTCATATTGCCCTCCCACTGTTGGTTTGATGGTGGGGTCTGGACTTTAGAATAGAGTATTGGTGGCTAGTTTGGCAGCCGAAGGAGTATTGGTCAAAGGATGGTTCAAGGTGAAAAAAATTGCCAACAAAGCCCACACCACCTACGAGTAGATCTTGACGAAATTACGTTTGTGCGAGTGATAATTGACCTTGGAAGGGCTTGGCAATTTTTTGGTGTGACCAAAAAAACCTTGGAAGACGTGATCACTGATTTTACGCGCCCTATTTCCGAAAGAATAGTGAGGGTATATGGACGTTTGTTTCGCTACGTCAGGGTCGAAGACTATGAAATTAAGGAGGTGGATGAAGTGGACTGGTTTTTTGGATGGTTGGAGGACAAAGAAAGAGTCACGAACCAGAAGAACACAGCGTGGAGGAGCCATGTTTCGACGATTACCGCGATTGATCGATAAGATTGCAGAAGGAGTGGCCATGGGATTGCCGAGCCTTTTACCTAAGTTTGGATACTTAGGGTTGCTGTTGATTTAGAAAGGATTGAGAGACATCAAAAATAACGTGGACATGGTCTGTCGTTAGAGGAGATAGCAGTCAGAGGGGTAGGATTGTTGGGAGTGTCGAGCATTGCTGCAAAACAGGGCATGAAACTGAGCAAGTCCAAAGACTACCGACACAATGAGTCCAAGAAAGCAAGAGGACATTTTGAACGCCGAGCTGCTACTCGGGAAGTATAAAACGCAGAAAAGGCAAGGTCCCTGATCTTTAGTTACGACAATGAAATGAAAAACACGTCCTATAAATAGTCTCTGAAGACGCTCTCGTCCACAACAGGGAAGACACAAAGTGCAACAGGGCACTAGATTTCTGTCGGAGATTTCTGCTCTTCCTTGGGTCGCGTGGTCGATCACCAAAGGATTGGAAAAATTAGGTGCTTTTTGTCAAAAATAAAGCAAGGATTTATCACGGGACTAGTTGGAAAGGACATCGGCAATTACCCTTTTTGAAGAGCATCTTGTAAAAAACAACATCAAGCGCGTTACGAACGTACGAAAGGAGACACGTACGATTGAAGTGTCGGATTGTCCATAGTGTGAGTCTTCTTCGATCTGAAAACGAAACAAGTTGACTCCCAACTTACGTCTCTCGTTTTCGCTCGCATCTCGAGCATCCTTCGAGCCTTCGTCGCTCACGTAGTCGACTTGTGGCAAGTGTTGGATCAATCTCTTGGATAAGATTGCCAAACAACGCGATATCGATTATTCGAATGCCAAGATTTTACACAGCAACAGACTTTCGACCATGTCTTCCACTCCGTCAAAGTCCATACCCAGGAATTATAATAAAAATAATAATTATAATTATTATAATAAGTACCAATTTATTTCCAGTATTTCCACAAAGGTGACTCTTTATCTGGCAATGATAAAAGAAAATAAATGTAAGAACAAAAACAAACAAAACGACTAAATATTACATTACTAGGAATTTGAATGAGACAATTCTATGTGATAAATGGCCCTCCCCCCTCAAAAATTTATGTATAATACAAAATAAAAATACAATTACATATACTATGTACAGTCATGTTTTGTAAACTCTCGCGACCTTTTCTACCGCGTGACGAAACATTTGCAAAAGATTGTGGAAAAATTGAATAAAAACGGAAATTTAACGCCGGACGACCGCTTCAAGGGCCAAAATAACACTTTGCCAGACCCCGGTAAGGGAGGAGGCAAACCAAAAGTATATGTTGCAGAAAAACTGGCTGAATAAACAGTCTGTCACACGCATTGATAACCAGGAATAAAACTCTATTGTGCGCGGGCGTTGGTTACCATGCGGGCCTGGGCGATTGCACAACCTCCAAAAAAACCGACTTTAAGCGTCAAGTTTGAAACGTTCCGCAACGAATGGCCGCCGCTAGAAAGATTATGCAAAGAGTGGCCTGCTAATGCTAGGGCTCTCGGAGCACCTTGCGGGTTCGGCGAACTCGAACAATTTGCTATGGTACTGTTGGACTATAACATTAAGGTGGTCAGTGCTGACAAGGGATACCAACTCATCTTTTGACGGAGCAATAAGAGGAAGGAACAGCGGTATATCTATCCGCTGAAAAGACCATCATTTCTATGGTTTGATCTCAATGACTGGGTTTCTAGGGAGAAGTTATTATTGTCATCTGTGTGAAAAGGGATAGAACACGGACATGTTTGACCATCATTCCTGCATCCAGCGTTGTTGCGTGGACTGCAAACAAAGATGGCGGAGATTACAAGTTGCACCTTCTCTCTGATAGACCCGTGCGTCGCCCCACCCAAGTGTCCTGCAACACACTTGTCAACGCTCGTTATACGGTCACCGGTGGTACGACAACCATCGCGTTCTTGAACCCAACGGTCATGTGACAAACTCCGCAAAGACCTCAGCTTGCGCTTACCTATACTCCTGTGAGGAGTACCGTAAACAAATTATAATTTGTGGAAGAGAAGGCGTAAACGTCAACGCCCTGACAAGTGTTGGAGATATTTCTTCAAGTCCTTCAAGGACTGTGTAGATATCCACAAGTGCTACTTGCAGCCTGTCGGCGAGGACAAAATTTCCAATGATGCTGGACTACCAGTCAAACGTCCGTGTCGTAGCCGTGCGCCGCACAGAGCGTCCCATGCCGTAAGCTTCTTTTAATAGGAGCGTTCCGTCCGAAAGTGATAGCGAGGAGGAGAATTGAGAGGAAGTGTTCCGCGCCAATTTACCGCCCCATCCCGTGTACGCAGATTTCGAGTACACCCAGGACGAGCAAGAACATATCCCCATCCTTATTTGTGCTATGGGGAAGGATCACATATCATCTCTTTTACCCCTCCACTTTTATGGTCGTGACTGCACAGAGGGCTTTTGCGACTGGTTGCAGACCAAGACCAAGGTGTAGAAAGACGTGGGTAAAGGGTACCTCATCCTTTAAGTCTACAAAAGGTACAATTTTCCCAAGGCACAACAGAAGCGCAGTCTCTTTAGAGACTATGTAAATACCTGGCTGTAGGGAAAGACGGAATTTTCGGGAAGGACACCTAACGCAGACGGAACCCAAGAGGCAGAGGCGGAAAAGAACAAGTCATAAGCCGATTACACCAGTTGAGAGACAATAAAAAATAAAAACATGGTGGGAAAGGGGAAAGAAAGCAACCAGTAAGCTGGCTCTTTTGCGGAAAATAGGCGAAAAAGTCGAACAGATCGTCACCCTTGCTGCTCTGTACAAACACCTCAGGGACAAGCTTGTTGTGGTGCATTTCCTTCGCATCATGAACGAGGAATGTCCTAAAATGACCTTTGCTCCTGGTGTACAAACCACCAATATTTTCACCTCCTGCTGTGCTCGATTACGGCTTTACCAACACCTGGGCCACGTGGAGAGAAATGCACTTATTTTGACACAGATTCAATTGTGTACACGTGGTGGCCTGATTAGCCATGGGTCTCTCTAGGCAATTTTGTAGGGGAAATGACTTACGAGCTGGATCCGGCGGATGGTAGCCGCGACTACATATCTACGCACATACCTTATTTCATCATGCGGAACGCGACTACCAAAGAGCTGACCACCGTCCGCCGAGAGAAAAAGTGGGATTGGTGTATTGAAAGCGTGTGGTGGACCGTGACAAATTAAGGACTTTCCCCTATGGCTATAGATAATGTTTACCGGACAAGGAGGAACTGCAGAGGAACACCGCGGCAAGTAGTATAGGACATAGGGGTACGAGAACATTTTCAATATTTTGTATTTGACCTTGGGAATCCGTTTTGGACTGGTTTTAACCGGTTTTGAGCGGTTTGACTTTAATAATATCTAAGCCCAACCATATCACCATTCTGAAATAGTTTGCGACTATATATTATTTTGGTTTTTGAATCAGGATCTGGCTTATAGTTCTGATATATATCCTTACTTGTGAATACAACATGAGAATGATTATTGGTTATTTTTTTGAGTCCAAAATCTAACCTGTCTATATTTGCTTTTGCAATCATATCCAATATTTTGTCGACTATTGGATTTTCAGCTATTTTCTTTTTATAAGTATCTAAAATAGGATCTAAATAAAAGCTCTTACCGCATTTATAATCAGCTTTTTCTATTGCTTGCTCACGCTCAATGAGTACTGATCGTTTGTATCCTTCACAAGTATGTTTTATGATGCCGGATAGTACTAACAACTCACGGCGTGAAATTCTTGGTTCTTTTCATAATCATTACTGAGTATAAATGCATAGCTATTATTAACGTACTTCTTCTTCATCTCCTTTTGGGCTTCTGATACATAGTAGTTACCTGTAGGACTCTTGAATTCTATGCCCAGGCCTTTATAATCTTTGTGATAATCAAGTACCAATAGATCAGGCTGTCCTCTCATATATCCCTTCTTATATGAATCCAGTCTCTTATCCTCAGTGTCCTGATTCTCCCCCAGTCCTGCTACTAATATAGTATCGGGATAATATCTTCTTATTAGATCTACTACTTTATAATGGAGGTCAGTCTCATTGCCAGTCATAATCATCTTATTCCAGGGACTATCAAACAGTTTGTATTGGCCATATTTACGGATTGATGGGAGTACAGTGGAAAATACCCAATCACGGAACTTTTTTGCTGTTTCTAATTTTGAGCTAAAAACAAGGTCATAAAAGCCGGCTTCGTCAATAAAATAGGTCTGAAACCAACACGTTGTCTCGACGGGGTGCCTAAAGATGTGTTTTATTTTGTGATTTTCAGATACATGTTTTCTAATAGCCTGCTTAGTGTCACTATATCCTAGAATCTGGGCAACATCCTTACCCTTGATCCAAACATTTTGCTTATTATCGATAAATGATGTGAGCTCAATGCCCATATCAGTATTACGGAATATCTTTTCTATCATATATACCATTAATATAGGGTGACATAATTTTGTATCACACAGACCAATAAAAATGGTATATATGATAGATTAAGAAATATGGTTGGGCCTGAGGTGCCGTTTCAGAACCTTGGACCTGACACCCCGTTTTAGGGTATCAATAAAATTGTTTTCAGGTGTATTTACAAGGGGGTCCAAAATAGACATCCCTTACTCTTTCTCCTCTTCCTCTGTTTCAAAGATCGCTTCAAGGACGCCGGTTAATGACATTTCAGCTGTTTCCAGTTTTTTGGAGATTAATTTCTTGTGGTGTAATGTCGCAATCTCTTCTTCCAAATTTTTTGATTTTAGTGTAAAGTGCATTAAGCTCGGTTTCCTTACAGCGGATTTTAGTATCTAACTTTCTTTTATGATCTTCCATATATTATTAGTTAGATAAATCTTGTAAGCTGCTCAATGGAATCCAAGAATCAAAATCATCACTATAACCCAACCATTTGACAAGAGCTTGTTTCTTCTTATAATCCCTCCGAATCACTTTTTCAATGCGAAATACATCCTGTTTTGCCGGCCGTAATTCTGCTTCATAAAAGCTGCCTTGTATTTCCTCCTTGTTGAGATCCTTTAATCTGTAGGTGATTGGGTTTGTGGATTGGATTTTATCGACCAGGAATATCTCTTCTGTCCAATTAGGTGTTGTAATGTTCATATAAACCGGAAATTATCTGATACCGGATGTTCGCTAGGAACTATGGGATATATGTAGCGGAACGATCATGGCGCCCACCGATGCTGTAACACGTCTTCTTGCAACTATTTATTAAATCGTTGTTAATCGTTTGCATCCTGTTTTGAAATCCATTCAAAACATCACAAATGGCGACGAGGATGGGATGCAAGTAATCGAGGACGGAAATCTTTACGTTTAAAGTGTTAAATCAACCGGAAAATCCTCCCGACGATCAACCTTGTTTTCAATGCCTGCAGATTCTTCATCAACCACTTCGCCTTCGCAGCCTTCAGCAGCCTCTGCAATGGCAATTAACCTACCGACCTTTCCTGAGTTTGATCTTCAACCAAGAGATACAGTACCCGTTCGCTTTGAGAAGTATGCCAAGCGTTTGGACAACATGTTTACAGCAATGAACATTACCCGAGAATCTCAAAAGAAAGCCATGTTGTTGCATTACGTAGGAGAAGAAACCTGCGATGTGTTTGAGACCCTTACCGGTCCAGAACCGCCGGAAGGAAGTGACGATTACAAGACTGCCGTAAAGGCTCTTGCTGATCATTTTGAGCCTCAAAAGTGTGTGGATTATCACGTCTATGCCTTTCGTCAGGAAACGCAAAAGTCTGGTGAAAACGTCACCGAGTTTTACACACGTCTCCAGCTGTTAGCACGCAAGTGTCAATTCGCCGATCCCGAACTGGAAATTAAGCCGCGGATTATTCAAGGAACCTCATCGCTTCGCCTGAGACGTAAAGCAATCGAACAGAGCCTTAATCTTGAGAACTTATTGAAAGTAGCTCGCGCCATGGAAACCGCCGACGAACAGACCATTGATATGGAGAAACAGCAATCCAACGCAGTGGGCTACGGTAGAAATAAAGCAACCGACGTATAGCAGAAAGAGAATTATCGTGGTCTACCAAAGTGTGGATTGCGTAACAATAGGTGTGCTTTATGTGGTGGAAATTACCCACATCAAGGAACTTGCCCTGCTCAAGGTGAAAAGTGTTTGAACTGTGGCAAAATGAACCATTTCTCCAAAGTTTGTCGTGGCAAACCCAATAATCGGTCCAAATCTTCGCACCCAAAGAAATCATCAAAAGGTAAACACCATGCCAGGTCTGCAGATGTTGAAGAGTCTCCGAGTAGTGAAATGTCATCTCTAGCCGGTGTTGATAGTGACAACAGCGAAGAGTATACCTTTAACATTGGTGCACAGGGACACCAAGCTGACAAGCCTATCTTTCAGGTCACCATTATGAACACACCTATCCGCATAAAGGCAGTTTCAGGAGCAACCGTGAATATCTTAAGCAAGAGAGACTTTGATGGCCTTAAATCAAAGCCACAACTGGTTGAAACAAGTGCCAAAGTGTATCCATACATGTTTGATAAGCCACTAACCCTGTGTGGAAAGTTCCGAGCTACTGCCACCAGTGGTAGCGGTTCATCCGTGGAAACATTCTATGTCGCAAAGGGTTCATCAAGCTCCATACTTAGCTGGACAACCTCACAAGCATTAAATCTTGTTAAAGCTGTTAGTATGGTCGAACCTCCTGTTAACCTGCCACCTGATGCCCCAGATTCTCTCAAGGAATTTCCTAATCTAACCAGTGGA
>BOPM01001398.1:28787-36287 GCA_022179025.1 Porites australiensis
ACCAAAAGCTGTAACATTGTCTGAGGTAGAATCTGCAACCGCAACAGATCCAGTGCTACAAGCGGTTATGTCTGCGATGAAATCTGGTTGCTGGCATAAGGCACCGCCTGGTGTATCACTATCTGAGCTATCCCGCTATGAGCAAGTCAAGGAGCAGTTAACCTGCACTGACACTGTCTTGTTAAAATCCGATTGTTTAGTAGTTCCTGCTGCGCTGCAAGAACGAATTGTTGACATCGCCCATGAAGGTCACATGGACATAGTTAAAACTGAGGCCCTCCGGCGAGAGAAGGTGTGGCTCCCATGCACGGACAAGATGGTTGAAACAAAGGTCAAGGCCTGTTTACCGTGCCAAGTTGTAACCCCAGCGTACGCTAGAGAGCCTGTTCAAGTATCAGCTCTTCCTGACAGCCCTTTTGATGAAGTAAGCATCGACTTTGCGCATGTTGAGGGTGAAACCCTACTTCTACTGGTTGATGATTATTCAAGGTTCCCGTTCGTAGAACCAGTGTCGTCAACGTCCGCTAGTGCTGTCATACCTAAGTTAGATCAGCTATTTGCTACATTCGGAACTCCCAAAATTGTTAGATCAGACAATGGTCCACCTTTCAGCGGAGAAGAGATGCCAAGTTTGCTCATGCGCTTGGTTTCAGGCATGGCAAGGTAACCCCATTATGGCCTAGGGCCAACGGTGAGGTGGAGAGATTCGTGAAAACACTGAAGAAGTGTCTTAAAGTCGCTAAAGTGGAAGGAAGAAACTGGAGAAAGGAACTGCAAGCGATTCTGAGAAACTATCGCACCTCTCCTCATGAAACCACTGGTGTGGCCCCAGCAGTATTGTTACTGAAACGTCCTGTGCGTAACAAGCTACCACAGACCAACTACGTTGACCCTGTGTCGGAGATCGTCCGCGGATTCGATTTCTCGCAGAAATCCAAGTTCAAGGCTCATGCTGACAGCAAGGTTTATGTGAAACCCAGCACTATCTCACCCGGTGAAACCGAACTAGTGAAGAGACCATTTACTGCCTCTAAAGGTGCAACTGTTTACGACCCTACCCCCTTGACTGTAGTGGATAAGAAAGGCAACATGATCACAGCTCAAAACGAAAATCGCACGGTTACCAGAAATTCTTCTTTCTTTAAAACTCTGGACCAGTCAGTCATCAACCGTGATGATGATCCGTCCCATGACAGTGGCCTCAGCTCTCCGGCTGGCATCAAACACCAACAAGAGCTGCCTGCTACACGCACACGTGCTCATGCTTCTGACCCGTCTGCATCAAGACCTGTGAGCTCCCCTGGCGTGCAAGCTAATCCTACAAGTTCATTTAGCCCTATCCCAGAGAGCCAAGCTAGTGCGTCTCACCCGGTTGGTCAACCACCATTGCGTAGATGCGTGTTCCTCACCAGATTCTTGATTTATAGGCCTAGATTCTTATTGAACTGTGAACTCTGAACTATGGCAGTATAGTTTGTTAAGTTAAAAATGCTGTCGCCTGTACAAAAACGTTTGTTTCTGTTGGACTTTGATTCCAGTCAGTAGTCATAGTTTCATGGACACTGATTAGTTGAAGTTTATTTTATTTCTTTCCATATTATTCTAGAGAGTTACCCAATAGGGAGAAAGAGACGTAATGTTCATATAAACCGGAAATTATTGATACCGGATGTTCGCTAGGAACTATGGGATATATGTAGCGGAACGATCATGGCGCCCACCGATGCTGTAACACGTCTTCTTGCAACTATTTATTAAATCGTTGTTAATCGTTTGCATCCTGTTTTGAAATCCATTCAAAACATCACAGGTGTGTACCCTTTATCAAACACTTTTCTCTTGTATTTGCTTATCCTAACTTCATCACCAATTTTGAATTTGGGTTTAGATGGCAATTGCTCCATATCACCATATAGATTGAAATACACGGTACTTTCATTCTTCTTTTTACTAGCTTCTACAGGGGTCATTTTAATGGAACTGTGTTTGGTGTTATTATACTGCCTCAGTATTTGTGGTAGTATGTCTATATGTCTAAATATATGGTATTACCCTGGACAGTAAACTGTTTCCACATTTTGGTTTTAATTGTACGGTTCCATCTTTCACACACACTAGATTTTTCCTCATTCTCGGTTGAGTATAGTGTTATGTTATTCTTTTCCAACAGTTCCTTCATATTTTTGTTGTAATACTCTTTCCCCTTATCAGTTTAAAGATATTGTGGTTTACGGCCCTTTTTGAAGATGGTTTTGAATGCTTCTGTGACAGTTTCCCCTTTCTTATCCTTCAATGGGACAATCCAGCCATATTTGGAGAACAGATCTAGTACCATGAGAAGGTATCTGTACCCCTTGTTCCATTTGCTGAACTGTTGCATTTCAACCAGATCTGAGCACCAAATTTTGTCAATACCGGTTGTAATAACACGACGCCGAGTAAAGTTGCGTTTTATGGGTTTATGTAAATCGTCCGCTAATTGCTGTTGCCAACTAATAA
Organism: Porites australiensis; assembly: GCA_022179025.1. Classification (NCBI taxonomy): domain Eukaryota; kingdom Metazoa; phylum Cnidaria; class Anthozoa; order Scleractinia; family Poritidae; genus Porites; species Porites australiensis. Next base: position 31,287 of record BOPM01001398.1, read on the forward strand.
CCGACGGCTTTTTCAGTTTAAACGGAGTCCGAGTTTCTTTTTCAATTTAATAGTATTCTTAATAGCTCTTTCTGTTAATGATTGATTTGGAAATTGTTCAATTGCGTCTATCATTTTTTGATCCGCTGTATGCTTATCAGATAATGACAGAGCATTACTGTAATCAATATCATGTTGTTTACAAACTTGATCCAATCTATTTATTCCCTCATCACCTCGACCTAATCTTTACTCTAACCTAGTATCTGGACCGCAATAATTATACTTTTTACCTTTCCATGTTCTCATATGAAATTCAGGAAGCCATTTTTGGTTTAATACATTTTGAATATCCAAAGCCCCTCCATCAAGATCTTTTCTGTTTGTGTTGTAGTTTTTGTTTGGTCGTATTTTGGTTGATAACAGAAGAGTGTACAATGAACGTACGTTGAATAGTTCAAATTCACGCGGACTTCGTAAGACTGGCTTTCTACTATCCATGTTATTTTCGAGACAAAGTGATCAATTGCGAAGTTTGTGTTCACATAAGGCATGTCTCCAAGTCAGTTATCTCAGCTGGATTCTTGCATGAAGGTATGTTTTCTAATAACTTGGCGTAATTAAGCTTAAACTTCAGAGATGAAGTGTCTAGATATATACCCGGCAGTCTGGAACTGTTTTCAAAAAACTAGATACCCAGCAGTCAGAAATTTTGACCAATTTTCTAGGAATAGCTCGTTTAATTCCTCTAAGAACATATGATATTTGTTTAGGAATCTCAAGCGATTGTAAAGATTGCCCTGCAGGGCTAAAAGCAGAAGCGACGACTGTCGAGCCTGGGCATAGAGTGAAATCTCAATGTCTTCGACACGTAGAAAATTCAAGTTCTCACACACTGATCAACTGCCGATGAATATCCACAGAAATTATCAACGAAACCTCACCAGAGTATTTAGTGTTTGTTCAGAGATGCTAAATTGCTTTTCTGTTACTTGGTATGCCTTAATAAGCAGAAATTGTAAAGAAGTGACCACTATGTCATGTAATATCATATTCTTACAATTTTAAAATATTTCTAACAAGAAAATTGAAATCCAGATGTTAAATGTATGTGGTGATGTGTATGTTGAGCAAAATAAAGTTAAAATCAGCTGGTCTTGTCATTTGGATTATAAACAAACACTGTCTAGAGATTCCATCAACAGGGTATGACTAGCTATAGGTTACTTTGCACTATATTTACACTGTATGCGTTGTCTAAGTTTGGTATGCTTAAAGTGACTTTTGACTCAGCATTGCTATAATAGTCATATTAATAATAGAGCAAGTTTTTGTGGCTTCAGGCTGAGCTTGGGTGGACCATATTCTATAAGACTGACCACTCAAGATAACCCTGAACAAGTACGCATGCCCTGTAATTTGATCTTGGTCAGGCTGGTCAAGGTTTCTTGGTAAGCTTGACCAATTTTTGGCCCCACCAGCTACGGCCAGTGCAGGCCAATTGAAGGCCAAATGTTTCTGCTTTTCCTTGCCTGGCTTTGCCAGTTTGACCCCGGCCAGCCGTGGCCTGTCCAGGCCATGCAGACCATTTATGTTTTTTGCTTTTCCTTCTCAATTTTGGCCCCGGCCAACCGCGGCCAGGCAAGGTTCCTGATGCAAGGGTAAATATGTTAAACTTCAAATTCCCGCTCTTCAACATTTCTGGATGTATCAAGGAAGAAAAGCTCATTACTTCCTGTTTTTTCAGCGTAAGAAGGGCTTTACTCAAGTAAATTCTTAATATTCACGGTGTGATTTGCGTTATCACAATCATACAATTTCTTGCCATTAAGCTTAATATCAAAATGTTTTAAGAATAAGTAAGACCCATTCACAATTCCATTATGATCGTTTACTGCAATATTACCTCCATTAGCCAGCAAATTTACTTTAAAATCGAGACATTCGAGCATTATACCAATCGAATAGTGTAACCTCTCCGCTGTTATCAACAACGAATCTGTAGCCATCTTTCTTCTGATTAGCATTGCTGGCAACGGTCGTATTCAATGCTGTTTCTAGGTCAAAAATAACATCTTCATATCGTTCAACATATTTTGGATCCCTAAAAGAGTTCATATATTAATAGATTACATAATTTCTCATCCGGCCTCCTGACAGTAATTGATTTACTCGTTCATTAATCTCATAATCGCTTAGCTCTCTTGTTTGAGGATTTTCTATCGGTGATGCCACTACTGGTGTTTTTGTATTTTTATTTTTTTTGCTTAACAACTGGATAATTTTATCGCCGGCCTTCTCACCCGCGTATTCACCAGTCTTGGTAGCAGCTTTCTGAACGGCTTTTTTGGTTGCTGTTTTAACAGCTTCTTCTACAGTCTTTCCAAACAACTTTCCGCCAATCGTTTTGAAAACGTCGGTAACACCTTCTCCATAAATGTGCTTCTTAATATATCTACCCATTTTGACATCATAACGTTTCTTGAATTCTGATTGTTTCATTGTATATTATTAGGTTAGATATTATGCTGGTTTAGATCTCAATATTAGGGTCATAAACCAGTCAATCTTATTTAACCCAATTGGTCGCCCCAGTGAATCTGTGATGTAAAATCTCATTTGACTGATATTTAGCTGTGAAAATTCATTAAACAATAGCCTTCTGGGTTCAAATGTGAATGGAAAGCTTCTTGTCAAATTGTCAGTTGGAATAACAGCTAGAGTATTGGTGTTAACACCGTTCAAAATGCTGTTTGTAATGGCATCTGTGTTGATATAAATCATACCAATGGAATTTGTGATAGTGGGCAGATTATCTCCATATTCTGTTTCATTCACAATTTTATCTGTGAATCCAATCAACTCCCCAAGTTTACTATTTTTGAGATCTAATTGGTAATTGTTGTCAATCTGAATGAGAATCCTGTACGTTGACAATTCGAATATTAGATTAATATGGTATTTATCCCCAGTTTTATCGTCAGTAGTAAGATGACCTTTCTTTTTGATGTACTGAGGGGATAGTCATTTAGGTCTGAGTAAGTGTACATTCCATCTGTGAAGGTAACTGTTTCCCATGATGTTCCGCCATCAGTTGAGTGTTTTATTTGATTATTTTGATACTGATCTGAAATATTGTGCCAACTGTAAGTCATTGTAACCTTATCCAGAGCTATTTCGTATGTCATATCATTTTGGAGTTTCAAAACTGGATCCTCTGCTTTATTTTTTCCGATTTTCTGTCTATCAACAGATGAAAAATGGATTGCTCTTTCTTGCATCATATTATTAGATTACATTAAAAACTAGAATGCCTAATTTGTTCAGTGTGTGCGCAATTTTGGAAAATTCATTTTTCGCACCGTTATTTCCAGCCAATATAGATCCACCTAACAATTCCAATCTGTCCAAAAGGTCAGCTGAGTTATTATAATAAACAACCCCTGAACCGATTTTTTTGTATTTATTACCTGTTCGGTGAATTGGAATATCACTTACTCTGTTCAGGTCGTAAAATACCATTTTTGATAATGGCAAATATTTCTTTTTACTATCGAACCGCTTTGTGAGCAGATCAAGTGTATCAAAGTCCACTTGCTTTTCACAGACTTTTTTTACCATCCTTATGAGCAATTAGTTTAAGCTGATCATAAAGGTTCGGCACATCAATGTTTAAATTTCCATAAACACCAGTTTGTGGGTTAATCTTCTACGCGTTCCTCTTTTTTGTGTATAAATACCCTGACCAACTTTCAATGTTTTTCCGCCTTCCTCTAAAATACCAATTGTTTGTCTGTATTCTTTTATGATGTCAATCCCTTCAGTATATTCAGCAATTTCATCCTTATTTTTCTTTCTATTAGTTTGTGTTGTGCTTTAACTGGCTTTTTTCGCATAATTTGGCTCCTTTAGGGTTTGTAAAAAAATGTCAGCTGGTAATGGCAATTCCTGGTTTTGTATGAATGCTAATTCTTCTTGAGAGAATCCTTTATTCATATCAGCTACCATCTTGGGTGCCTCACCGCCTGGACCCGGTGAAGCTAATCTTTGAACTTGCTCAGCGTACGGGATAACTTGTTTTGAAACATCTCTCAATTTACTGATAGAGATTTTAAGTCCTCAGACGTCTTTTCGTACACATTCTGCTTATTAGTTTGCACTTCCTTCATAACATACCTAACAACTTCAGTCATTTTTCCTGCTTCAGTTTTAGGAATATTGATTCTCTTGAATCTTTCAATATCCATTATACTATTGTGTTATATAAAAACTTATCTTAACTTATCTTAACTTATCTAATGTAATAGTATACGGAGATTCCAAATTATGATTTCAATGAAGACGAAAATACAAACTTCAAACAACTTTACAATTTCATGCCCAAATCCAATTTCAGGATGCTAATATGCGACAATTCAGGTTCGGGTAAAACCAATCTACTTTACCACATCCTTATGAAACCATTAGTCTACTATGACCAGATCCATTTATACGGCAAAAATCTGGAACAGGAAAAGTATCGTCACATGATAGAAACAATGAATGACATTAGTGGCCAGGTTGGATATGACATAATACATTGCAATAATGATGAAATTAAACCCGTCAATAGTCTGGAAAGTGATTCTCAGAAAATTGTAATATTCGACGATTTCATTTGTGATAAAAATCAAAAGCCGCTAATTGATTATTTCATTCAAGGCCGGCACAAAAACTTTAGTGTTATTTACCTTTCACAATCATTTTATAAAACTCCAAAAGATATCATAAACTGCGGTCATTATGTTATTTATGATTTCCCAAGCAGTAATGAAAGACATATTATTTCTAGAGAGCTGAATGTGACAAAGGATCAATACATTAAAGCCACCAAAAAACCCTACTCATTCCTGTATGTTAACAAACCAATGAAAACAGTCAAAAGAAACTTTTATGGAATAGTATAATGTATTATTATAAAATGGGAATTTTTAATCAGCAACCTAATTATAATCAATCATTTACGAAACCAATACGTAGTGT
>BOPM01001398.1:41287-49707 GCA_022179025.1 Porites australiensis
AGTTTGTGTCACAACCTCGTCCCCAGGGCCCTCTCGCTAAAATGAGTAATTGGGGGTTCCCCTTACCTCTGGCCTAAATTCTGAGGAATATCGTCCTTGATTAAGGAATAAACTCTCTCCCACCAATCTTCATAGTATTTTAGTGTATTTTTTGACCTAGTGAGAGGAATAAATTTGTATTCTATTCCTAAAATGTGGAGTAGTTGCTTGATAATAAAATTTACACTGATAAGCCGTTTTCGGCTAAAATTATTAACTTCCGGTGTAACTTGGTCAATCAACCGAAATATTCTCAGAATCTTCTCTCCATTATAATAACCAACTTGTATATTATTATTTTGTGCAATATCATTGATGACATTCAAAATATGATATTTTCTGTGGTATACAGACTTTCTTTTTATTTTGTGTTTATTTTCATAAAAATCCACATACTCGTCTGCTGTTAAATAATCATGTACTTGGCCACAATTCTCACACACAAGAAGTTTATCCTTTATCAATTTCATATTTTTGCAACAACGCATTCGAATACTTTTAGCTTCAACTAAATGCTCAAAACGAAGTGGACACTGAACATAGTCATCTTTTATTAACTCTAAATGAATTTCTTTACAGTCATTCATTCTATACTATATATAATATAATAATTCTTTAAAAGTATTTATCCTCTGACGTAACGGCACAGCTGTGCCGTGACGTCACTACACACTTTTTAGTTATCCAAAATCATGGCATAATAATAAGCCTCTGACGTAACGACAGAACTGTGTCGTTACGTCACTACATAGCTGTGGTGAAATCACAAGTGCCGCAAGCACAGTCCACTTCATGGGTCCACGGTTGTGCTGCCTCATGATGACTGTTAAAATAATCAACAACAGTTTTACCATTCTTTACAAACCAGATAAATGGTAACTTACATCTCAACACTTTTTTTAAGGGTGAAAAAGCTTGTAAAACAATCTAAGTTGTGGAGCCCTTGTTTTCTTAACTTTTCATCTCAAACCAACCCAATCGTTAAAGTTACCGGAAACTCGCTTCATGTTCTTCTCCTGTTGAAATTTTTCGCACGCTTTACACAACCACGCACCATACATAAGAGCATTTTGAATAACATAATTCTCAACACTCTTAAAAAATTTTTCACACTATTGAATGCGAGTTTCATATTCAGCTAAAGAAATATTATCTTCTAGTACATTTGGAACGTCAAAAACAACTCTCTTGCCTCTGGTGTAATTGTTTTTTATTTGGTGAATAAGCTCCAGACCACCACACTCAAGTTCAGCCGCCGATCTTTTCTTTCGCTTTAGTTCTGGAGGATTTTCAAATACTAGTTGGGGAACATTAGGCGATCGCGTTGTATCAGGCCAATCTTGAAGAAAGGCTTTAGCTTCCTTTGGTTTGTTTTCATTTAGCCGTTCAACAGCATAATCTCTTTGTAGACAACAATTTGAATACACTTTCATCTAGTAGTCAGCAAATAACCGAACCTTTTCATTCATAAAGGCTATGTTTTGGTGATAGAACCCATCGATGATCTCTATGTCGTAATCACTTTCATAACCAGTGTCATTCACATCTCAAACGAATATCACTTTCACTCGCAGCCATTTTTAATATCGATCTAACTCTTGACTTTCAACTTCTCTTTATATACGATTGATACCGGTTAGGACCGGTTGCGACCGGTTAAGCGATCGTATGACTGCCTTCTAGAACATTCTAATATGACTGTCTCGTGATATAGTGCCCGTGGGCATAACTTGTAATCCCATTATTATGAATATATCGTTTATCATCAAAGCAAGACAATCACACTTTATTAAGCTCAAAACTTCCAAGTTGATGATTATTGCTTCAGATAATATTCATAGTGTGGTACATATGTTTTCTATTCAAAAGAGTATCCTTGTAGTTCTGATGAGTGATATCTTTTCATATGACATACTTTTTAATACCCTTTGCTGTTTTTTCGTTTTTACCGCCTTCTTTGACGTAAGAATACATCTTACTGCGAAGCCCAACAAATTCAGTAATGGGGACATCGGCTGCCTCATCCTTCATCTTACCAATAACTTTCTTATTAGTAGCATCAAAGAATGAACTACTTTTATCATAATCACTGTTGTCAAACTTATCTCTATCAATCCAAAAGTCTTTGTAAGCGTCCTCTGTCTGGATCTTATAACATAAACTATCTGTGTCTGTAAACAACAATTTAGCTCTGTCACTATATTTTTGTTTAAAGGGACTGGTTCACGATAATGCGCATGCGCGCCGTTTGTCTCTTCAGAATAAATTTGTTGGGTCAACACTAAATTCGAAATCGCCATTACCGGTACAATCATTGAAAATCCTTCGTTTTATTCGGACATCCGTCGCATTGGCTGGTCTAGTTATACTTCGGTAGTGGTGATTAACGTGTGGTTGTGTCGTTTGACTGGTTACGCCTTAAGAAGACGCAAAAAATAATGTTTTTGCTCATGGAGGTTCAGAAGAGCATCGTGGCCGTCCGGCGACAGGACGTTCTCAAGAGTCTCTGGAGATAGAGAAGCTTAGCCTATCGATCTGGTATGGTTCTAGGAGTAGTGTGTGGCTTACGAAAAGAATACACGACACTTGGAAAGTGGTTAAAGGCATGAATTCGTTCAACTTTGATTTGATTTTTGACTCCGACCTGTATACCGCAACAGGCCGCGCGATATTCACCGATCTGGTACACTTGAAATGTTCCTTGTATCTTTGCTTTACGATCGTATATGTTTAAGAATTGATGTTTTTAAAATAAATTATTGCCTGAATATTCTGTTCATAATCTAGTTTCTTTATGTGTGCTACTCGATAACATTTGTTTTGCGGAACACTGACCCGATGCAACGCGAATGAATTTGTTCATTTGCTGATAAGCAATTGAAATTTATGCTCAATTAAGGATAATCTTTATACTCATACGTTGTGTGTTTTTGTCACCGGTCAGGCGCTATTTGTAGGTATTTCTGGGTTTATATAAGGCGAACTGAGAGAACAGTAATAAGATGTTTGTTTACAAATTTTGTTTGCCGATCGGTGACTGTTTTGTTAGCGTGGGTACGACCTCGTAAAAATACACGTTGGTAAATGTTTGTTTCAAAGCAGGACAGGGCTGTAAATCTTATTCTTATCGGCTGCAACATATATCTGAGGAGTAGCAAAGAATAAAATTGAATTATGGGGATAAATAAAATCAAACCAAATGCCCGGAAATACTCTCGCGTCGCGAACAATTAATTTGAATTTTGTAAATTTACTTGCGTGCATCTAACTGGCTTCCGATTGGTTGAAAAACAATCAGCTACTGTCAGAACTCACACATGCGCATTATCGTGAACCAGTCCCTTTAATGGAATTATAATGAAAGTCGTACATTAGTACTTTGCTTAAATCAAGAATACACATTCCGATGTAGGCCGGTCTGTCTAGAGTCAAACATTCTTTTATCTTATGTACCGCTACTACGTTTTCATTGAATATTTTACTGTTAACAAATGTTGGCTTGGATACTTATTTAGACAGCTTCTTTTGATCTGCTACTAATCTCACGTCAACTCTCGTGCGTAAGTTTTCGCATGTTTTTCCATAGATGCTATTATTTAGCAGTTTAAGAACGTCCTTTTCGAAAGCATTTTTAGCATTTGTTCGTTTCTGTGTATTAAAATCAATGTACTGCTTCAACCATTGGGACTGATCAAATTCCAATACGCGGTGCACTTTTTTAAGCTTCAAACCAAGAGATAAATACAGTTGTAGATTGCGGTAATGTAATACATAATTTTTCTTATCAGACAGCGTTGGGATTAGTTTATCTACTTGCCCAATACCGATACCATAGTTCTCCTGAATATTTTTGCAATAAGGAGAGAGCATATCTTTAGTAACTTTCATCTTTTCAGCCCCAAGGGGGTAATCATTATGCAAATTATGGAGGTTGCTTGGATACTGAAGATCGACTTCCAATATCAGACCCTTTCTACTGTCTGCTGTATAAGTACCTAAATTAAACTTGCCTATTTTCTTTTGGTTCAACCATTTAAAACCGGCTGTTGGTAGGCATTGAGACATGCTTGCTCCATAAAGGTTATTCATATCTAGGTACATTATAAACTTATATAGAAGGACCAGAGGAGTCATAATCTTTCATGTATTTATTATTAGCCTTCCCATATCGGTGACTAATATATGAAATCCCACCGCGCATACCTTTTTCAATGAAGTGGAACATATCCACATCTGTCATAAGCTCAAGTTTGATTCCCGTCATTTTCAACATCAATCAATCATTCCAACTCAATCCAGGACTAGTAAAATAATGTGCGGGATCGACCACTTTATAATACTGCAGACATGTTTTTCTAAAGTTTTCGAATATGTCCGCCAACAGCAAATTATTAGACTTCAGATACAGATCATGATATTCACCCATATTCTTTACTTTAAATATATCCCATACTTTCTGAGCGTGTGTATATTGCTCATCTCTAATCCCCTCATCAGTAAGAATACTATAAAACTCATCTTTTGATGGTAGCTGTTGGTTATTAAACCGCTCAACACTATCCATATAATCATAAGGATAAACCCCCTTTTGTTGCATGAGATTAAATTTCTCACCTTTGAACACCTTTGATGTATATATATAGGCTTCTTCTGGAAGATTAGCAGCCAATCGTTCCAAACTACTAGCCTTAAATTGGAAACTATCAAGAAAGACAAGATGCTTACCTTGCTCATGTATTTTTCCATATTGTTCGGAATACAATTAATTTCCAAGTCATGCTCTTTTCCAATATTACCGATCTCCTGCATAATAAAATGGGAATCATACAAACGGAGATTATGAAATATAACAGGGATCTTAAACTCTTATGTATTAATTCTTAATTTGAGATTACAATCTTGGTGAGCTGATCCCCTGTAATTACCTGTGATATGGCAATGGTCCCTAACCTGAATATCTTTATCAGTATGTGGCTGGTTGCAAATATGACACTCACTTGCTTCTTGAAAATGCTGCTCGTCCTTATCACTCATCTTCAATGGCTTCTTGAATTTGGTAGCAATAGTCTTTTGACAATACTGTACCTCTTTAAGCATCTCTTGCATAAACCTTTTAATGGAATCCTCTCCCCGATAAATCTGCACTGGTTTTGTACATTTATCATCGTAACAACAGACTACTTTATAACCATAACTACATGCCGTATGCTTTTGATATTTGTCAGTATATGATTTCCCACCGCTTGGTTGGCATCCCTGTACCTTTTCAGTAATGGCCTCAAAATCTGCGTATATTGCAAAAGACACCACCATCTGCTTATGATAGTTCTAAAATTGGAGTACGTTATTACCCTTTTGAGGCATTCCAATTGCTTGTTCTCCATTTAATATCATACAATTGGTCTTATGCTTTTTAAGTATCTCTTCTGTACTAAAACATTGGAGGCAGTGCATGCAAAAATGCTTTCTCTCCCTATGTTTAGTCTTATTATACATCAAGCTTTTAAAATCCTTAATCAGAACATAATGTTGCTTCTCATCCTCTGTTATCAGCAATAGGTTCAATACATTTTCATTATACTGTAAAGATACATAAATAGGGTAAAATTGCTTGTTCCATGACCAAAAACATTAATATTAATGTTATTTTGCCCCTCTATTTACAATAATGTTTGGTAGAAACAGGGAACTCAATACCCTCATAATTTAATTGGTCTACCATTCTCTTATCCGATTTTATAATCCTCTGTGTTTTTTTTGCTTGGGGATTCAAATAGCGAATATGACGCCAACGAAAACACTCATTATCTTCATTTTTAAGGTTAACCAATCCTCTGCTAGAATTTCTCAACTCAACCGGAAGTGGTATATATGAGGAACTTTTCAATGGGCCATATACAACTGTATTAATATAGTGTTCAGCAAGGCTGCTAATAGTCCATCCACTTTCCTCAGACAGCCAAAAAGCTATACCATTCAATATTTGCTGCTGCGATAGCTGTAAACTTGGCATAAAATCATTAGGATTAATTATAATCTGTTCCCGGCTAATAAAATAGGCTGGCTTATATATATTTTCATCATCCTTTCTCTTCATGAATGTTACTTTAAAAGTCTCCACAAATTTGAAACCTTCTGTTTCATTAAGAATAGTATTAAATAATCGGCTAATTGCCAGTCTGGTATTTTGTGACTGCTTCAAAGCATCTCTATCAGACTTCAAACTAATCTCATATTATTTGGTAAAACCCTTTAGAGCCCTCCGTTTTTCACCAATTTTTGTTCTTGGTGCTGCTACTGGCTGCTGTTTCTTTGTTCTGGGGAGTGGAATCGGTCTATATTGTGGTATAGGATTATTCTCAAAATGCTGTATTAATTGTTGTACATTCCTTCCTGGCTTTGGAATTGGGGTCCTTCTAACAGCAATAGGGCGTGCTTCTTCCCTCACTCGTACTAAATTTTCGAGCTCACTATCTGTAAGCCCAGATAACAATCTTCTCATAAGTTCATTAAATCGATTCATTATATTATTACTATGTATAATTTTTTTTCATATCTGCGTTCATTACTATGAATAGAAGCCATTTCTTTAAGCCATTTATGCTTCCAGGAAAAATCCCAAGGTCAAATTCCTGGAACCCTAAGGTTAAATTCAATTCGGAAAAAATGCTGACGTCATCAAAAACCCAATGTCAAATCCAAAATATTGAAAATGTTCTCGTACCCCATGTCCTATACTACTGCGGCACTCGGCGTGCTACATGTTCCCGCTTGTAAACTGGGTTAAATAAGCTAATTCACAGCCGGTTGGTGTTGTTTTTGAAATTGTGACATCTATAACCTATTCCCACCCCCCCTTCAACAAGTGAGGGTGACTATGCATATATGGTCTGTCCTGGTTGGGCCACCTAAACTAATTACATTTAAAACGACCATCTCTTGACTTCTGTGGACTGATATTACTATTGCATCGGTGATAAGGTGGAATTTCAGGAAATGGGTAAAGTGAAAAGAGGATCGATTCATCACTTCGTTCACCGCTGTTCTTCACTTGTTAAACAACGATACCAGCTATTCCCCTTCTTACATCTTTTAGGCCAACCAGTGGTATATTCTGCCTGGAAGGCTTGGGAGGCGTGGTTTGCCATAATATAAACCTAACATTTTCACGTGGAATCTTACATCCTGCGCTTAATGGTTTGCTGTTTCTTTTAATTCTTTGAAATAACAGATTTTACAATAACTGAATTATATCTTGCAAGCTGATTGGCTAATATTTATTATCAATAAGAGGACAAACACAATTTATGCAAGACGCGGTCATTTGCCGAACGAATGCCGAACGTCGCTGTTTTTGATTAGTGTAGTTTCGTAGAAGATACATTTTCTGTTCTCTGTAGAAAATAGCCAGAAAGCTCTGATGCAAGACTTGCATCTGTTTGGATTCTCTGCAAAAAGCTTAATCAGAGGAACTTAAAAAAGACACGTAGTTTCCAAAAGCGAAGACGACTTGCTAGAAATTGTACAGTTTGAAAACTGCGATGTAGATAAGGTCTTTTATTCGTGTATAGCTTTAAAGTTAAAAAAGTAAGAAAACCATTCTGAAAGTCTAGTTTATTAAAAATGAGCACAATGATAACGGTAGCTTTCTTTTGGCAAGTACTCAGTGTTTTTCTGATCCTTTTTTCCGAAAGCAAAACAATTTTTTTTTTACAAACTTTATGAAACTTTGGAAGTACCTGGTAAATTGAATTGAAAACTTCATGCCTATAAAACCCACTTTTCGGTTTGATTGTACATAGCTCATATAGCTGAATGGGATTCAAAACGACGAACAAGACAAGAACTGAAGTAAACAACCGGCTGTACACGATTTCTGTTGGTACTGATCGGTTAGCAAATCTTCAAGCCTGCCAGGCTAGTTTGATCTACAGACAGCTTAACCGTACATTGCTTCGACTCGTTCGGTTACTCTAATGGCTCTAAAATCTTTCGTTGGAATATTATTTAACCTTGGGCTAGTATACGACTTTATACAGCCCTAAATTGCCTCCGTCTTTAAGACAATAAACATTGCTGATCTTATTCTTGTTAGAAGTCTGCAAAACAATTTCATTCCCAGTTTATTCAAGGCAGTGATGTGACTCAAGCTGTCAAATTTTTAGCCAATGAAACTCCGTTACTTCTCATCAGAAGCCAATCACTAAGCGACAAAAGTTATTGACAATAACATTGTAGTTCAAAAAAGTCTTAAATTTTCTTGTGTTTTCCTCATTTTTACCGGTAATATTTGACTTTTTCGAGCTTTTGTTACTGTAAAAAACAAATTGACGCCAGTTTTTTATCGTCTGTCTTCTTAGCGGAGCTCCACCCGCGCGCGA